>JBBCBC010000002.1:28901425-29070222 GCA_037126765.1 Stenogyne calaminthoides
TGCCAACTACATCTTGTTATTTCTTACAGACCACTAAGTTTGCTGGAACATTACTATTGTTTATCATTTCATTTTTATTATTGAAAGTCTTTATCCACATATGGATATGCTTCTGTTACATTATGATTTTTCTCTATGATTCTATGAACAACATCTTTATCTTATTCACATGCAAACTGAAGGTTATAATAGTCTGGTGCCTTTATCCTTTGTCACTACTTATCTTATAGGAATCATTACCTTTTAAAATGCTGTCGTAAACCTGATTGCTATATTATTGTTAGGGATTCCTCATCCCTAATTCGTATTTCAATAAAATTGTTTTCTTATTCAAAAAAAAAAAAAGTGATGTCCATCAAGACAATTTTATCTTTTGGAAGAGTGCACTCTGGATTTCTTTTTAATCATCCTTTCCCAATTTTTCATCAATCAGGCAGTGAACTAATAGATATTAAACAATTTATTGATTAGCCAACGGCCTTTGATTCTTAAATGTGTTTGTGCATTGAAAAAATTACTGCACTTGTGCAAGTGCTATCCATCGAGAGAATATTTTTTGGATATCATCTCATTTTAATCTTCCTTTTCTAATTTTTTCACCAATCAGGCAGTGAAGTGATCAGTATTAACTATTAAGCAATTAAGATTAAGCCATGTCTTTTGATTCATAGAATAAAATAACTGCATTTTGTGCAGTTGCTTAAGAATTTGGTCGAAAGAAGAAGAATGGTAAAAACATGGTTAAAAACAGCTTCTGGTCTCAAAGTTCAGCAATTTGACATACAGCAACAAGCTCTTAAGCTAACAGCAAATAGGTATGAGCTCTCTCTCTCTCTCTCTCTCACTCTCTTTTAGTACCTCTCTTTGTTCTTTTATTGGTTTCTTGTAATTAGTTTGTTTCAACTAATTATCTACGCAGTATGTATGGGTGCCTGGGATTTTCCAACTCCAGATTCTATGCAAAACCCCTGGCAGAACTTATAACCCTACAAGTAAGAAATTTATAATTTGGTACCTAGTTGGATTTGAAGATGCTGTTAACTAACTTCTGTATTCTTCTGCAGGGAAGGGAGATTTTACAGAGCACTGTTAATCTTGTTGAAAATACACTAAATTTAGAGGTCAATACTCGCACATAATTGCTTATTTATTAGTATTTGTGTGGACTTTTCTCTTTTTACTGCTACTTGAACCTCCTAAGCTAATCATTCTTTTTTAATCTAAGCAGGTTATTTATGGTGACACTGATTCAATAATGATTTATAGTGGGCTTGATGATATAGGAAAAGTAAAATCGATAGCAGGGAAGGTCATTCAGGAGGTATGTTTTGAATCTATATTGCTAATTATGGGAAGTAGTTTGTTTCTGCTTCATTGAGTGATACATGACATTTTAATTCTTAGACTACAACGTTAATTCAGAGTAAAAAATATTCCTTTGTTTCTTGATTGCATTATTTCAAAAATGCCTGCTCACCTGAAATTATAAGTTAATACAATAATTGAGTCACTGATTCATGTTCATAAATTTGACAATTTTATTTTTCTGAAACTTGAAGCTTGGATTAGACACAACACGGGAAGTTGATTTACTGGAAGATTTTCCATCAATATTAGTATTATATTTGTTTAGCACTGAAGCAGATTATTTTGCCTCAATGTCTTGGCAGTGCGATGCAAATGATCATTGTTATTATTTTGATAGGTTAACAAGAAATATAGGTGCCTTGAGATTGACCTTGATGGCTTGTATAAGAGAATGCTATTGCTAAAGAAGAAGAAATATGCAGCTGTCAAATTGCAATTTAAGGATGGTAAACCCTATGAGGTATCGTCTTCTATACTTTTCTGGTTCTATTCACCTCGAGTGTCTTGTCTTCTATTCATTTGGAGTAGGCTCCTTGTGAACCCGGTTCACGTGAACTCTCTTCTTCAAGGTATCACGTTTTAGCATATGAAGTATCACCATTAAAAAAATACTTGGTTTTATGTTTTATTTTTCTCAAAATCACTAAAGAGTGATAATTCGTATGCTAAACAATGTAACATCGTATATTAAACAGTGATACCTAGTTCACCATAAAACTTCCATGAACCAAGTTGACAAAAGCTTTTGTCTTCATTTTGATGCAGGTTATTGAGCGGAAAGGTCTTGATATGGTTCGGCGTGATTGGAGCTTGCTGTCGAAGGAAATAGGAGAGTTTTGCCTCAGTCAAATATTATCTGGTGGGTAAGTTAATCACCTTTTGCATTCTCTACTAGGTTAAGTAAGAGTTAATTAGACTCTGCTTCACTATCTTCCAAAACTTTCTCTATATGTGTGTGGCTCTTATGCTTTCAGGTCCTGTGAGGATGTTGTTGAAGCCATACACAATTCTCTCATGAAGGTACTTTTCTGATCTTGTATATATTTTCTCACCTAATTGCAAGATCTAGGCTTCCTGATAGTGTTCCTTGTTTCTTGGTTTTGTGAGTGTTGTATAGTTTAGATTAGTAAGATTAAATTTAGGAATTTTAATAGCAGAAACCCATGAGTAAATTATGTTGCCTAATTGCAGGTACAAGAGGAAATGAGGAATGGGCAAATACCGCTGGAAAAATATGTGATCACAAAGACACTCACTAAACCACCCGAAGCATATCCTGATGCTAGAAATCAGCCTCATGTAGAAGTATGCTCATAACATGATAAACTGCTTATATAATTCAATGTCATCCTACCATATATTAATTTTTTTTAACATTGGAAAATCAGGTAGCATCTAGACTGAAGAGGAGCGGGTATGTGACTGATTGTTCTGCTGGAGATACAGTACCTTATATCATTTGCTGCGAGCAGGTTTACCTCATTTCAAATTTTATTTTTCTCTGCTTACTCTTGTGGTGTGATGCATAGTTTATTATAATTTTCATACATAAAATTTTAGAGTACATGATAACTTGTTGCATGCATACTTGTAGGGAAAGGGTTCAACCTCCTCAGTAGGTATTGCCCAACGAGCAAGGCATCCTGATGAATTAAAAAAAGACAATGAGAGCTGGATAATTGACATTGACTATTACCTCGCCCAGCAGGTACTGTTTCCTACCCTTACTTCGCAATTATATTACTTTTTTAATATGGTGCACATCAAAAACTTCTGTATTGCTCCAAACCTTTAACAAATGATATGCAGATTCACCCTGTGATATCTCGTCTATGTGCATCAATTCAAGGCACAAGTCCAGCACGTTTGGCTGATTGTTTGGGGCTTGACCCATCAAAGGTAAATGATCCCTCTCAGTGTGTGTGTGTGTGTGCGTAATGTATATATGTTATTAATTGGGTATAATCTAATATTGCAGTTCCAGAATAAATCAATTGAATCTGTCAGCAATGATCCATCCAACTTGCTGTCACTTGCATTACATGATGAGGAGAGGTATGTATCTTCTAGTATGAAAGTAGCTCTGTCTATCTACATATGTTTCTTGATTGAGATAATACATATTGATGTAAAGATCCAATGGTATGATATGCCCACAGTTTTCCAGTTAATTCGGCATGGTTTTATGACCATTGATATGAAAATGATTTTCGCAAGTTTTGTTAAAAGGTAGAAAGTGTTCTTGTTTCCTGCTATTTATGCATATACAATCCTTTGGGTTCTAGTTTTGTTTCTAATGTTTATCATATTTTCCTCAGCTTGCTTTATCTTTCTTGGGCAAACAGTTCTCATTGCTTGTTTTCAGATTCTTCTGTATGTTATCTTTCATTTAAATCTTTCTAATCTAGGGTGATAACAACTAGTATCTGCTTATATGGGTCATACTACCAAAACAGTCTTGCTTCCTTGAACTCTTTTGTTTTTTTTGTCTATTTTGATTAAAACTGACAACTAGAATTAATTGGAACTAATCCTATGTTATTATTGCAGATACCGGGGTTGTGAACCTTTGGTTTTGACATGCCCGAGCTGCTCGGGCACCTTTGAATGTTCACCTATATTAAACTCGGTATGCACTTTAATCAATACAAAGCCAGAAGACATGCAAGCTGGATCCACTAATGATTTCTGGCACAAATTGCGTTGCCCAAAGTGCCCAGATGAAGGTGATAAAGGAATAATATCTCCTGCAACAATCGCAAATCAGGTACTTTGTTGTTTTGGTGCTTGAGGAAGACTCAAAATGTTTAAAATCGAAACTACGTTGCTCACATTGCTATTCCTTTGTTGTTAGTCTAAGAGAGAAGGATTAACCTTTGATTCATCATTGTTTTCACCAAAAATTGAAGTGCAACTTAAAATTTGCATTCATTTAACAGCCTTTTGATGTATTTTGTTAACTTATCCTCCAATTTTTTTCAAGAATTTTATTACTTTGCGGCTAGTGATGGATAATTCTCTCAAAATTATCAGCCATTATGTATAGAAAAGTAAACCCTAATTATCAATCAGTTTCATAAATGAATTAAGAGAAAGTCTCTTGTACACCACGTGTACAGTGCAACTGTACTCAATTAATACTTTTCAGTGAAAACAACTAATACTGTTTAAAAATGCATTTGAGTTTTTGAATGTGTATATACATTGCTGCTACTTCCACAATACCAGCCATGTGCTTAATTTTGTTTCAAAGATTTTCCTTCCCAGTAACTCTACATGTTTTTATCAGGTAAAAACACAAGCTGAAAGGTTCTTGTCAAAGTATTACAACGGCGTGATGATGGTAATAAAATGACTTACAATCTGATTCTCACAATTGGATTCCAAACATTGTCATAATTTTCATTTTCTTACAGTGTGACGATGAAACATGCAATTACTCTACACGGGGTGTGAATCTTCGAGCACTGGGAGATTCCGAGAGAGGAACTACCTGTCCCAATTATCCCCGCTGTAATGGACATTTAATACGCAAGGTTTGTGTCTCTCAGCTTTAACTGTCCTTGACACCTTAAAATTAGTTGACGAACTAATTAAATTTGCCATTTCTTTCATTAGTACACGGAAGCAGATCTGTACAGGCAGCTGTTTTATTTCTGCTACACTTTAGACACTGTGCGCTGCATTGAAAAGGTAAAGTTTAGAACATATACAATTTACTACTTTTGATGATTGTATTTATTTTGCTTTTTTTTTTTTTGTTTTTGTAACTGATGCAATTTTAGGGATATATATAACACGAATGATGCAATTTTGCTAAATTCTTATATATGCACCAGTTGCACTGTGCAGAGTGCATTTTCAAAATGGTATTAGTTACTTCACTAAAAAGTATTAGTTGTTTTACTAAAAAGTATTAGTTGGTCAGAATTACCTGTTTTCACTGAAGTATTGCTCTGAAATTTATTTACTCTGAGCTCTCTTCCAATTGCATATATAATATGTTGAGTTTTCAGATTGAGGGAGAGAAAAGAGTGATGGTGGAGAAAGAAGTGGCTAGAATCAGGCGGCTAGTTGAAACGGCAGCATCAACGGTGCAGAAAATCCGCGATAGATGCGCATACGGGTGGGTTCAGCTCAACGACTTGGTTGTCGTAGTTTAAATTTGATAATGGAAATCATAAAAAAAGCTAAGATACGCCTTTTGATTCATTATTGTAAATATTGCGTGTATTTCAGATTCTTATATAATACTACTTCAGTCTTATTATTATTATTCTTAGCGTTGGGGCTTTATTTAAGATTCATTTTGGACTAGGAACAAGTGAATATATGTTGATCAAACTCATCCTGGGGTAATTTTATAAAATGACTGTTATTCCTTTAATGAAATAAGTAATAATTTTTAGTTTTTTTATAATTAATTTCAAATAAATACATGATCTTTAGGTTAAATAATAATTTAATTATAATTTTCAAGATTATTGTATTAAAATTTAACCTTTAATATTGTTGTAAATTAATATACATTTTATTTATTTTTAGTTTTGAAAAGATGACACGACTCATCGGATCATGTGTACTTGCCTTAGGATGACACTTATTAAATATTTTATTTTAATGATTCCACATCATATTAACACTTTTGAAATAAATTAAAACACAACAAAACAAAAATTTAAAAAAAAGTAAAATTTAAAACAAACAAACAAAATAATTAAAACATAAATAAAAAAAATAAAAAATCAAATAGTTTATCTTCATCATACCTTCATCTCCACCTTCAATCGTCGCATCTTCACAAAAAAGTCAATTGGTTCTGGAAAACCCAAAATGCTCGTAATCGCAAAATCACAGACCCCCATCCCCAAAATCGAGTTCGGGCTTTGCACAAAAAATCTCAGAATCCCCAAAGTTTTGGAATTTAGATTTAAATGTTTTATTTTATTTTTTTAGATTCTATTTATTTTATTTTATATTTTGTTTTGTTTTTAATCATATTTTTTATATTTATGATTTGAACATTTCATCCTATTCATAGTCTGACATAACAGTTAACATGACAAAAACAATAATTCGGACGAGTCACATCATTTCTTCACTATCAAAAAAAAAAAATGTGTACAATTTTACAACAATATCAAAAGTTGTGCCCGGTGAATCAATCCCCAATACCAATACCCTATTTCTTTTTCAGTCTCTTTAATTAAGTAATAAACATCTCTCCGCCAAAGGAAATTGTCCTCCTTTGTAAAAGTATGAATATTTTTAATTTATATTTGTTGTTCATTGTACTTGATGAATATCTCACTATCAACGCAAAGGTGTTCATAAATATTTACAAATTTTCACAAATAATTTAGGTAACAGTAATTAAATTTTATAAATTTGGATAAATAAGAGTCAAATGAATTATGATCAGGGATTGTTTCAAACTTTTAAATTCATGAAACGACATTATATTAAGGGTGCATTTTACCATAGTCCGTTTATCATATTGACTATCAATAACCATTAGGTTTAAAAAGAGTGAGTGATTTTCCACTCCAAAAATAGAAGTAAAAGTATTAATAGGTGCAAGAAATTTTTTTAGTACTATGAGGTTCAAAATTATATTTAAAAAGATAAAAATACCAATTTTCTCATATTTATAAAAATTTTATCTTCCCCAATGGATAAAATAACAACATGCATATGTACATTTTAATTATAGTTAATACATACACATAATTAATTTAATCTTTAAAAAAATATTTGAATCTTGAAATTTTCATATTAAAATTGAAAATTATATAAATTTATATATCTAAAAATAAAAAGTTTACATATATTTATTCAAAATCTAAAAAAATACATATTTTTATCTCCATTTCAACATGCACATTTGCATGAGAACGTGGATATGTTCATTAAATATATGCATTTTCAATTTCCAGATATTCCCTCATTTTTAATCAATTTAGCCATCAAAGTTGACCATCATTAAGCACCTCAGCCGAATTCGGCAATTCATTGGAGAGAAAAGACAACATAAGCTCTATATCTAATTAGAAAAGCGGAACTTTAAGGAAAGGCGTAACTTCAAAAAAATTCCAGCGATTTATGCAGCGGTGAAGCCACCAGTAGCAAAAGGAGGAAGGGGACCAGTAGCAAAAGTGTGACATTCAAACCTTTCTCTACTGTTTGGTCAATATATTTCATGCAATGTGTGCATTCAATATCGTTTACGTGCTAATATTTCATGTGATATTTGTGATTCTGCATTATTTATTATGTGTTTGAATTATTTTAAAGGTTGACTTATTTATTATACCCATACGTGAGTAGTGGTGAGGAAACCCTTATATAATTAATTGAGTTTAGTAATATTTGAATGCACATTACAAATCATTTTATTGTCTTGTTGTATATATTAAGTGTAAGTAATTTAATAATTAAATAATACTATTGGTTAGATATAGAAACTAAAATAAATATGTGAATATATATAATATATCTTAATATTATATATTGATAAACCTGATTCAGCTTATGTGGCGCAACCACGTTAGTCTGCATAAAGCCCAATTCAACCAGATTATTTCGTTTTAAAATCATGCACTCTCATTAAAAATTATTTAAAGTAAATTTATAATCTATTTAAAAAAATTAGTAAATTAAATACTTTTATTTATAAATATATATATTTTACCCATATGTTGTATATATATTCACGCTTATAAGATATGCTACATTTATAAATATTTATTAGAATTGTATAATTATTTTGCATATTGCAATGAGTTTTTTTTATATTGCAGAGAATATTGAGATAAATAATTTGAGTGTTGAATTAATTGTGGGCGAGTTTCTTCTTTTCTGTTCATAGCAATTCTTATAACTTGATAAATTTGTTAATTTAATTTTGTTTTTTATATTTAACCTTATGTGATTCTTCTAATTTGATGAATTTATTAATCTGATTTTGTGTTATATATTTAAATGAGTTTTTTATACCGCTCATTGCAGATTATGTGTTCTAATTTGTCAACTTACAAGTCAACGATGGATCTTTTTAAAGGTAATCTATGTTTATTGCTTTCTAACAATATTATTTTACACAAATTTCTTGATTTGTATAGATTATTTAAAAACTTAATCTTATTGTGTTTTATTTTCGGTCATTCATATTGTGCGTATGAATAAGATTATATACAGATGAGAAGACGATTATGTAAAGATCAATCTTATCTAAGGAGTACTTGTTAGGATTTAAGCAGCAATTATGGAGAAAATAATAAATTATGGAATTTGGAAAAATAATACGAAACAAGAATTATTTTCGAGGAACACAAAAAGTTTTAAGGTTACCCTAATTAAGTATGAATTTGACTTTTGCTCGACCCACCGGTCGGCACTATCCAAGCTCGACCCCAATCATCGGTCGAAGGCCAGATCCCCGTTTCACTTCAGCTCCAGATCTACTATTTTCAGAAAAGTGTTATTTTGGTGATACAATGATCATGCAATTCTCTAAGGTCAAAAGTATTTAAGTATGGGATCTTCATTTGTTGTACGATCTTGTTTTCAAAAAAGGTAATGATACCTCAACTCAATGTGCTAAACCACAGACTGACTATCACTATACGCCTTATCCTTTTGCTCATCTTCAACCGCAAACAAGACCTCCTTCCGGCTTTGGTCCATCATCCATCTGTTCTAACACCAAGTTCTCTAGCCTTCGAATAACCGAATGGTAGTTAGCTTCTCCCAATCAATACCATGTTTACTAGTTCACAGTTTGAAACCCATCTCACATCCATCGCAAGTCGGCGTTTGCTTCCATCGGTCATTTGATTACAAATTGAAATGCTTTCTTGGGCTCACCATCTCATTTCCAATTCTAGCTTTCATCTATTAATTGCCGGGACCCCTCATCCTTTGTCACTCATCATTCACATAAATCCTTCCGGCGCCTCCTGATTAAACACACCAAAAAAAACCCAAACATCCAAATTTAAAAGGGAAAATAAAATTTGTTGCACCACCTTTGAATTAATCCTATTTCACAACAAATCAATATAAACCCAACAATCCCAACAATCTCCCACGTGAAAAAACCTGTGGAGAATCTTTCGATTAAACAAACCTTGAATATATCTCAATATTATTTTCTCCATAATAAAAAATTCAACTTGTCTCGAACAATTAATTTTTCAAAAATAAGGATCAAGATTTCAAGATTTGGATCCACTTTTATGAGATTTACTAATTTTTCAGAATACATCTCTCTCATCTTTCCCTTATTTATTGTAGTAGTGTCAAGTCTTTTCATCTCCAATGAGAAATTTCAATATTATTTTCATTCCATAATAAAATTCCAAGAAAATCTCTTCTCCTCTTTTATTTATGATTTTCGAAAAAATAAGGAAAAATTTATTTTATTTTTAAATTTTTTGACTTTTAGGAGAATTACATTCTCTTTTGAATTAAATCACAAAATCTTATTATTTATTTATTGTCAACATGTCTTAACAACAAATTTCGAATTTAATA
Source organism: Stenogyne calaminthoides (assembly GCA_037126765.1). NCBI lineage: Eukaryota > Viridiplantae > Streptophyta > Magnoliopsida > Lamiales > Lamiaceae > Stenogyne > Stenogyne calaminthoides. The sequence goes on from JBBCBC010000002.1 coordinate 28,911,329, forward strand.
TGATTCTCACATATTTTCTTCCATCTTCATTATTTATATTTTTTATCCTCTGGGAAAATAAACAACTTGTTTTCAATGAGGGGCAAATCGAACGTGAGGTAATGATAATTATCAACTCCAATGTAAATATTTTAAAGATATAGAATTGAATATTGATTCCCCTATCTTAACCTCGGTGAAAGGCGAATTCTTTGTCAAGTGAATAACGAAAGAAACAAGATTCAAATTATAATTCTTATCACTATCTGAAATACTATCCTTTTGCTCCTCTTCAATTTGCAAACAAGCTCACTATTCCCTATTTAAGGATCGAAGATTAAGAAATAACCAACCACCGATCTAATTCTTCCTTTCCAAGCATTTGTCCTCCTGTGCGACAAGTATCCTTCTTTTAGTTACAAAGAGATAAATTTAATCTTTTGTTTCACTAAATTAACTACATGTAGATGTCCTCATTATCTAAGTCATTCCATGAAGAAAAGGTTGTTTTAAAAGCATACATCCATCTCCCATTCTAACACCAAGTTCTCTGTGACATCTAATGTCACATACATCAAACTCGAGAACTAACCCATTCCTTCCACATGTCTTCGAATGGTAGTTAGGTTGTTTTCCTTCCATTATATATCAACCGGGCTCTTGGTTCCCTTTGAATTTGCAAATCGTAAAAACATCGATATAATCAATACCATGTTTTGAGTCAACTGAATTTCTTTTCTTAACCCCTTCATATTCGCTTCCATGGTAGAATCTTGCCTTGTAGCGTTTGCTTCCCCCATCAAACACACTACCGAGGTAGATTTTTAACCATCCTTTTCCACTTGGCAAGATTACGTAAACCCACTTATTATGCGGTTCTTCTTGCTTTGCCCCATTAAAGAGCTCAACTAGTTCCCATGAGTTCCGTTGGTCATCAGCGTCATTCATCTCATCATCCATCGCAAAGTTTCCACTTGCTTCATCACATCCTACGTGTAAATTTGTACGCATAACATTCAGTCGTTTTTCACGATATACTAAAATACCAATGTTTCACCACCATCTTTTGAACTCCAACAATAAATAATGAAGAAAGTGAATACCTATCGGAGATCTCCGGTTCTCTCGTGGATCTCCACCGTGGAATTTGACATGGTGGTGGCGTAGCTTGGTTCTCCTCGATAATCTCTTGATCATCTAGAACCTCCTTGCTCCCACCTGAGTTAAAATGTCTAACTCCACAACCTTTAAATGAGTCTCATAACCACCTTCTTTGGATATCCCCAACTCCGTCTTTTGTACAACACACCTTTCATTAAATATGACATCTCGATATTCTGAATTATCTTTTCGATTTTCCTCATCCCAAAATCGATAGCCAAATTCATCACCGCCATATCCAACAAACGTACACTTAACCCTCCCAATGATTTAACATCCAACTTACTTCTACTAGTAATCTCATAACTCATCAACATGAACATATGAAACACACCCAAATACTCGAAGAAATTTTCCCTATTTTTTTCCTTTGACATTTGATTTACCTCCTTATCTGATCCTCTAATAAAATTGTCCGGGCCTCCTCCTGGTTTGGTATGCCATTTTCCAAGGGTGAGGGTCATTTGTTTATCAAGTAAGGTCTTGCCGGTGTTAACCTTGATGTGTTATAGGATCTCGCCCCAAAACATCTTTTGTATTGACATTGGACCACATACGCCCACACTTCAATCTCATGCTTCAAGGTAAAGAACGCTCACATAAGGTTATCTCGTTCATAACGTTAAAAGATCGCCCATTACCCAATCTTAGATGTCATAGAAGCTTTCCCCACCACGGGGGTTCCTCTCACGAAATTCTCCATTTGAATTTCATTCGCCTCACATAATTCTTTGAACTCACAGAGCTCGTAAATGGTCCACCATTATCGATCTCAAACACTTCACCTTGAGACCCATCTCGGTTTTTCTACAAGGGTCTTCCACTTCCCCTCGAAAAGCATTAAAGGCATCCAAACTTATTTTTTAGAAAAAATACTTAAACCCATACATTCCTTTTGGGATTGGACACGATAGAGTCGTTTTCCATTTGGAAAGTCATGTAATATAATGCTCCACCAAGGGATATTCTTGGTCTTTTTGGACCCCACAAGTCGCTTTCTTCATTTTCCGTTGGACTAACTCCGAAAACACTGAAATAAATTTCTCTTCTTCAAGGAACGACCATATTCTATTAAAAAAAAATATGAAACTCAAAAAAATTAAAAGAATTGATGTGACATCCGCCCCCTTCAAAAACTCACCATTCTTTTATGTTTTCCGAATACACAATCCTCACATAACCCGATGTCAATTAAATAAGCTGTCTTGAGGTCCAAACCGAATCAATTACCCTTTGAACACATAACTTTCATCCCTTTTTCACTCATGTGGCCAAAGACGATAATGCCACAAATCATGATTCCCAACCAATTCACTTTTTTAATCATAAAGAGCAATCTTTTAAAATCCGGGTGTTGGCCAATATTGTCATGTACAACGTTCCCTCTTTATTGCCTTGAGCCACTACCATGGCATCTTTGGTTATCTTCCACGTGTTGCAACCAAAGATCACCTTTCGTAACCCTCATCATCAAGATGCCCAACCGAAAATTAAATCCCTCTTCAAACCCGGGAATATGTCTCACATCTTTCAACCGCAAATTCAAAAACCATTCCCATTTGGTGTCTTGATCTGGGCACATATAACATTCCCTTCCTTTGATTTCCAAAGGCTCATCATCGACTAGATAAACCTTCCCAAAGTTCCCGAAAGTGTACTTCTCCATTCGTTAACCTTCAACGTCTGAATGAAACAATGCTCGATCTCTAACACTCCACGATTCTAATGGATTTAATCTACGCTCAAGATTAATGCATCCGAGCCCTCATCGAATTAAAATCGTTCTTTGAGTTGTCATTCTTCTTTGGTGCATTCCTTAAATTGCCTTTTTTTGGTACCTTGCACTCCTTTTGTAGTGACCAAGTTCATGACAATTGTAACACTCAACTTGACTCTTGTCCTTCTTGGGCTTATCTTTGCCCTTGACTTTGATTTACCCGATTTTTCCCTCTTCCCTTTGGATTTAAATTGATCAAATCTTTGTTTCCATTAATTTTTAAAGACATTCAAATTTATATGAATGCATCATCCTATGGCCAAAAAATTCTACTATCCAATTTCTAATTTAATGAAAAATTCTTTTTCATGCGAATTTCTTATTTATAGCTCATGATCAACAAATCATGATCTCTAACCTCATCAAATTTAAGTTTCAACTTTACTTGTTCTTGAAATAATCTTGTATTCAAGATATAAAATCCATCCACTAACAAATAAAATTTATAATTACTAACTTTTTTTATCTATTTTCCAAAATGAGAAAAAATTCTATTTTATTTTAATTGGTCACTTTTTTCAATAATGGAAAAATATTTTATCTAATCTCATAGGCTAATAATCATTCCCAACTTTAAGATATTAAAAATTCATAATTCTTTTCAAGAAGAAAACAAAATTAGAGCTTGAACCTCATCATCAAAATCAATCTCAACCGAGCTCAATTAATCCTTATGATCATATTGAACTTCGTTTAGATGATTAAAAACGATTAAGCAACAAAATTTATTTTATTTTTCCACAAGATCCTCTGCCATCCTCGGGTTGAATAACCTCCGCTCATAAATATTAATTAATCCCATGAACCTTGTTCGCTGCTTGGCGGTTTTTCATACATCTCGACCAAAATCTTGAGGATCTCCTTTGTGGTTTTGCTTTCACCGAACAAGTAAATTACCGCCATATCCAAATGGAGGGCGGCGTTCTGGATAACGACTAACCACACTTTCCAATCCATTTAACCACACTCATCCCCTTCTGTCCGAACTTCCACTCCTCATTCGTCCTTCATATCTTGAATGGTGGGCTTTGAACCCCAAAGGTTGATATGGATCTTTTACTACATAACTGGGTAATCCTCGATCTGTAATTTCGAAATCCGAAATTACTCAAGTTCCATCAAACTTCTCAACAACCATCAAAAATATAATGCGATTTCCCTTTTTCGACCATCATAATTGCTCCCACGAGATCCCTTGAACCCGATGCTCTTGATTCCGGTTGTTAGGATTTAAGCGGCAATTATGGAGAAAATAATAAAACAAGAATTAAGGAACACAAATTTAGTTACCCAAAATGAATCGAATGATATCTACGTCTTAAATAAACCTTATCTTTGGCACTACCAAGCCGGAGATCTACTATTTTTTTTCAGTTAACATTTTGGTGATACAATGATACAATGAGTCAAAAGTATTTAAGTATGAGGGTCATTTTAACTAAACTCCGGGCCAAAAACCCTAAATTAATCGTCTAGATAACCCATTGTTCCATTAATAAATTTTTTTGAACTCACAGAGCTCGACCTCACCATTATCGATCTCGACCTTCACCTTGGGCTTTGGTCGAAACGGTTCTACTCGAACTTAAAGGCCCGACTTATTTTTTTTATAAAAATACATTCCTCTTAGTCTTTATGAAAGTCATGTAATATAATGCTCCACCAAGGATATTCCTTTTGCTCGTCACCCTTCACATTCTCCATCCCTCTCAAAAAAGTAAAGGGGGTGCTCGACCGAGCACAAGTGCTTAGAGTGACCCCAAACCGGTCGAAAGCCATGGCACCTTTGGTTATCTTCCACGTGTTGCCCTCCGCGTCCCACTTTGATTTCATCCCTTCCCAAAGTTCCCTATTTTATTTTCCATTACGTTTAACTAAATCACGAAAGGGATGCTCCAAATAATCCCAATGCGGAGTTCTTTGAGTTGTCATTTTGACTCTTATTGGAGCTATTCAAAACGCATTTGATAAATTTGTGCATATTCATATCAACATGTTCATTGATGAATTTTGTAGATAAAGTTATTCTTTTTTTTTGTTAATTTTTTATTTTAATTATATTTAATTTAAAATTCAATCAAATAATATTTTTTTTTCGCGGGAATGAAAATTATTAGTGGATAAACTAAGATATACACCCATATATTTTCCAAATCTTACACTTTATTTCCCTTAAATATTAGATTAATTCATTAAGTTGTTAAGTTTGGATAGTATATCAACTAACACTAACTTGAAGATATTTTAGATTTTATAAATTTGAAATGAAATACACAAAATATAATCATATCAATTTGCTAAGTAATGATCTATATAGAGATAGTTTGTACGGATAGATGTACGATAATATGGGTACAACACAGTACGGGTATTGGGACACATATATTTCTAAAGAATTGGGTCATATACGGTCGGGGTATGTGACTAATTTTTTAAATTATTTTATATTTTAATTGTATTTATAAATATTTTCATTATTATTTTTAATTGTATATATGATAAATTTATTTCAAGGCAAACAAAAATAAAAATTTGTTGTTAATTTTGACCAACACTATGTATTTTAGATATTAAATGATTCTAAATCATATCAATTTGCTAAGTAATGATCTATATAGAGATAGTTTGCGTCTAGATGTACGATAATACTCAAATTTTTATTAATATTTATAATTGGGACACGTCACGTGATGTATCGAGTGGGTCCCGTATCCGCGTACCCAAATACCCACGGAGTATCCGACACTACATTATTAAAAATATTCGAGTGCCCATGCATTCTAGATAACGAGATATGCAAAAATATATTAAGACCTATAATTTAATATTTTGAATGTAGAATGAGATATATAAAATAGATACCTAAAATTTAAAATTTAGTCATATATATTATCATTAAAAATGTGATTAATATTTATAAAATAATACTAATAGTTTTTTAAAGCCCGCAAAATTTGCGTGGATACATACTAGTATATATATATATATATACTTAGTATGGTATAGCATTTGTGTATGATGTTAGGCGTACATATATATTAGTGCACATACTAGTATGTGATAGGTAAGGGAACTATTATTAGGATATATATACTATATTAGGATATATATAAGTAATAACAGATGATAATATTGAGATAAAGTTACACAAATCTTCCAAGTTAAGCAAGGCTGTGAGCGGTTCCTCGAAAACCATAACAATATATATCTGTGACTATAACTTAGCTAGCATAAGAAAAAGGAGGAAAAATAGAAAAAGGAAGGAGGACGCGAGTTAGCAGGGAATAAAATAAGAAAAGAAAAAAAAAGAAAAAAAAGGAGAAGTAGAGGTGGTAGACGCTAAGGTTGTGCAACCAATAGAGTTGGACTTGATAAGGCGGTTTAGAAGTCGAGGTATCTATATTATTCTCAATCGGGTTAGTAAAAATTCATATACAACTAAAATGCATAAATTTAATATTTTGTGAATTATTTATATTTGATTGGTGATATGTGAGTATTTAAGTGTATAATGATATTTGATTGTTGTTCAGTGATTATTATGAAATAAACTTGTGAATTTAATAATCGTTATGAGAAGAACATGTGAGTTTCATGGTTATTGTGGATTGAACCTGTGAGTTCAATGAGATGTGTAATATTTAATGTTGCATTACACAAAACATATCATACATGGACATGAATATATATCGTTGTACAGTTATGTATAAATGATCTCCATGTAAGAGGATCCTTGCATTAGTAGAAATGGATTAGGTGATTCGTATTGGCCACAACAGTAAGTCTGGGGCCCCAACAAATGAGTAGAAATGGGGGTTTAATTTTTTTGTAGTCCTGTAACTTTGCTTCGTTTTGAAATTGGTCCCGATTGTTTTGACTTTTTGATTTTGGTCCTGTATGTTATCAAAAATTTTGAAATTGGTTCTTTAACCTGTTTTAGCAAGTCACCAAACAGATAACTGCCACCTATGTAATTATTTTATTTTTTTCTTTAATTTCAAAATGTCACCTAAACTTTTTTAATCCAAATAATTTGTGTTGGGATTTTTTTTCATATTTTTTTAGGAAGGGAGAGTGGTTTTATACGTATATTGATTTAATTTTTTTTTTATTTTTGGGTCAGTTTAAACCCAGTAAATCGACCCGATTCACTTTGTCTTTTTATATACAAATTGTTTTAAACCCGACCAAAATTATTAGGATTTAAAAAATTTTAGTGGCGCTTCGAAATTAAAGATAAAAATAAAATAATTACATATGTGGTGTTACACCTTGGTGACTTTTTTTTTTCTTTGCGAAGTAAAAATGACCAATTTTAAAATTTTAGGAAACTTACAGGATCAAAATCAAAAAGTCAAAACAATCGGGACCAATTTCAAAATGATACAAAGTTACAGGACTACAAAAAATTTAATCCCTATAAATGGATAAGATGAGTAGAAATGGATAGGGAGTAGAAATGGATAGGTGATTAGAAATGGATAGGGAATAGAAATGAATAGGATGAGTAGAAAGATAGGATGATTATAAATTGATAGGGAGTAGAAATGGATAGGGTGATTAGAAATTGATAGGGAGTAGAAATGAATATGATGAATATAAATGTATAGGATGATTAGAAATTGATAGGATGAATAGAAATTGATGTGATGATTTCAAGAGTGAGAGTTTATGAGAATAATTTCCAAACAATTCATGTCATGCATAATTTCTACTTACTGAGTTTTAACTCACATATTTTATGCATTGTAGGTAACTCTGATGATTTGTGACGTGGCAGACTTACTGGTAGTGCTGTTATATGAAATAAGCCACTCGGGAGCTCGACTCGGCTCGGCTCGATAAAGCTCAAACTCGGCTCGCTCGATAGATATTCGAGCTCGAGCTCGAGCTGTGTATAAGCTCGATTGCTTAACGAGCCGAGCCCGACTTGACTCTCGAGTTACTCGATTGGCTCGAGCTCGAGTAGTAATCAGTCCAATTATTTATAAATATATTTAAAAACTAGGGGTATTATTGTAAATATAGTAATTAGGCCACAACTCACAAGTCACAACACAATTACACAACTCATATTGTGTCTTTTCATTCTCAGTAAAAATGCAGACAACCTACTCCTCCAAACCCTAATCCCCTCACCTCCAACTCCAAGGCTCCAACCAATCTATAAGAATCCACCGGCGATTTCGCACAACCGACGACGCTGCATCCACCGCACCACTGCACCACTGAAACCCGTCAGCTTCAACCACAGCACCACCGAATCCCGTCGATCCCACACCACCTCACCACCGAAAATCTCGTCGCCATTGAATCTCCAACCACCGCGATTCCGCACCACCGGCGACGCTACATCCCTCAGTCTCCACGGCGAATCCTGTCGCCACCGAACCTCCAACCACCGTGAATCCCGCCTCCGCCACCGCTAACATTTCCTCTTTCCCTACTTCAATTACTTGAAGATTAGGGATACACCAAGCACAATTTAAATTTTGGTAAGCTTTTTTTCTCTAAACCCTAGATGTTCATAAATATATGTTTTTATTGAATCTGCGATATGTTCTTGTTGAATCTGCGGTTAGATGTTTCTTAGGATTCGAGAAAAATATTGTTTTAAAGAGTTGTAAAATGGAGTGCATTAGCTAAATTAGTTACAGTACATAAGTTGCTAGTACAGTTTCTCACCTTTGTTTCCTCTTCTTAAAATAGATAAACATTTTTGTTCAATTCGATTGTGTATTTGATGGTATCATTAGTTGCTAGTAAAAGATGAGAAAATCCAAAGAATACACACATGTACAAGCTAAGGAATCGATTAATTAATTAAACTTAGTTATTTAACTCCTATCTTTACAAAAAATGATTGATGGGAATTGAGTGATTCAAATATTTTCTCCTGTTTATAGGATGTATTCACACCAAGCTTCATGCTCAAGTGTTGGTATGGATCAAATTAATGAAGATGTTGGTCAAGAGTTGGAGATTGAAGAAAATGTGGATATAATGAGTGAACAAGAGCTTCCAACAACTGAAGACCAGTCCAATGAAGTAGATGGGGAAAAAAAAGTGACGGAGAACCAGAGGAACCATTTCAGCTGAAGAAACGACATAAAAAGTCATTGATATGGGAAAATATGACTATTGTCAAGTTGAAGAATGGAAAAGAAATGGTGAAATGCAATATTTGCAAGGAAACGTTTAATAAGAGTGCAAGTGGAGCTACAACTCAACACATGCACCACCTTAAATCATGTCTTTTGGGAAGGTGAATCTACTTTGGTGTAGTTGAAGTATGGACTTCTTGTTGAAGTTTTTGTAATATTTTAGTTGTGTGATGCCCTTACTTTTGAAGTTTGTAGTAGTTGAAGCATGACTCATGAACTTGCTGCTGCAATAGTTTAATTAGTTGTGATGTATGTTCTTTTAAAGTATGGATAATGTGGTATTTCTAAGTAATTTTAAAGTACTGATGTACTATTATATTTTTGTTGTGTTTTTAAGGAATTTCAGCATTTTAAGCATTCTTCACAGAATTTCGAGCTCGAGCTCTATCGAGTTTGGCTCGTTTTCTTAAACGAGTCAAGCCCGAGCTCGAGTTTAATCCCCAAAATTACGAGCCGGGCTAAGCCTCGATTTTAACTCAATAACCTTACCGAGCGATCTCGAGCCTAGCTCGATAACATTTTCGAGTCGATCTCGAACACTAGGTACTCGGGCTCGCTCGACTCGTATAACATCACTACTTACTGGACAAGTTGTGGCGCTTCTACAGGTTTAGAGTGGTGTGTACATAGATGACAACCTGTTGGGCATATATACCTGTGGCTTATTGTGCTTCCGATAAAATATATTTTGTCTTTTTTAGATATGTATTATGTTATGGTATAAAGTCTAGTGTGTAAGATGATGTTGATGTCATAATGCTGAAAGGAAAAAAAAATTATTATAGCAGGGTTACATGTTGAATTATATTTACATTAAAATAATATTGGGTTAAATAAGGGTGGTCGTGACAAAAATAGGGCAGTAGGAAAAGACATTTTCACAATACTTTCTTAGTATTAGCTCTTCACTCAGATTATCAAATAATCGCTTCAGTTTAACTTTATGCATTTTCAGTTTCCAGATCTTTCCAGATTCAGAAAATATTACAAACCCAGAACCTCTATTTCTAGATCTGAGATCCACAATCCAGATTACAAAAAACCACCTACAACCCATATTCAAAAAGAAAAATCACACAAAATCCAACATGAATCTAAAGCCCAAAACACAATAACAAATAAAAAATATAACAAATCAAACACAATAACAAATCGAAAATATATCTATTCACTGCTTCGCTTCGTCTCCTACCTCTCAAGAGCAAGTGCTGATTTGCCGCGGCAGTGACGGGCGCAGATCTTCTCCGCCATCGTCTGTGTGTTTGTAGATCTTCATCTTTGATTCTTCGCCTTGACTCCGCCGCCATCGTCTACACCCTAGAACAGTGGTGGTGGTGGTGGTGCGACGATTTTGGATAGAGAGAAGTTAGAGAGGGGTGAAGAGAAATAGACTTAAGAGCATCCACAATAATGCATCTAATGGGTTGTCCAATGAATGGATGGATGAAGTTTGTAATTTAAACCATTGTGGCATTTTATTGACACATGAGAGAACCAAATCCATCCAATGCATTGGACAGGAGATATAAATTATTGTGACAACTTTTGTTATTATTATTATTTTTTAATTCTAAATATCATTAATTAATACATTTTTGATAGTGTACAAGAGCCCATAAGAGTATATATAGATGGATGAACCATTGTGATTGTGAATTTAAATTGTTGGGTGTTTAATGAAAGATGATGTGGAGGAGAGAGAGTGGATGGATAGATAGATAGATAAAATTCATTCATCCATTGTAGATACTCTAATGGAAAGGGACGACTGATTTAATGGGGAAAGAGGTAGTTTAGGGTTTTTGTGTGGTGTTTTGGACATGAGAGTATTTAAAAAAAAGATTGAACCTGAGAATACTTATTTCATTTAAAAATATGTCATGTGTCGTCGCTGACTCGCTTTGCTGACTTATTACTTGTTGCACAAATATATTATTTTTAAGTTATTTTTTAAATCGTATTTTGCTATTTATTATTTTTACCATTTTTCTAAAACAAATTAGAAAATTTTATATTTAATACTTAAAATTGTATTTTTTATGTTCCATAGTTGATTGACATTTATGGTATACACATGTTTTAAAAAAATAGTTATTTATTATTATTAAAAGAGATAAAATTATTTTTTGATGAGAGTAAAATAGTAAAATAGTGACATTTGTGTAAATTAATTTAATTAAATGAGATAAAGTTTATTTTAATATTCAAAAGTAATGACATTTGGTGTAACATTTAGGTGTTTGAGGGGTATAGATAAAAGAGAAAAAAAAAACACCTTATTACCATTTATAGAAGACATAATGCATCAAAATGTCCCTAAATTATCAAATTTTGTTTCGAAAGATCCTTAAACTATTTTTTTTTTTTTAAAAAATTTTTAACTATCAATTTTTATTGTGAAAGGTTCTTGAACTATATTTTTCTAAGCTGATTTAATTTTTCCGTTAAAATATAACTCATCATCCCAATTTCAGTGATATTATATTCATATCAATCCTCACAACAATAAAAATGTCTCTAATAAACTGTAAGAAAATGACATTATAAAATTAAAAAAAAAATTATACATTTTAATAATTTTTAGAAATAAAAAATAGTTTAAGAGACTTTTGAATTTCAAAACAAAAGTTGATAGTTTAATGATTTAAAAAAAATTAGAAAATTTTCGAAATAAAAATTAAGAGTAGAAGGACGATTGAATGATTTATGCATAAAGTATTCCACTTGACTTCATGTTAGAAGAAGAATAATAGAGAAAATGCGCGTGTGAATATGTTTATATTGATGTTGCATAACAGGGTGGTGTGAAAAGGAAAGGCGCCGCGTGAAGAGGGATTTTGTGTAAGAAACTAAGAAAGTGAGAAGACATTAGTCTAATGTCCCAACTCCTAACAAGTAAATATATTATTATAATCCTTTAAAAAATATATATATATTTACTAATTTAGTGCCCGCGTAATGGTTATTTAATTAAAATATACAACATTCAAAGTAAATAATATATTTAATAATAAAAAATATAAATATGTGCATAAATACACTAAATATGAATTATTTATTATTTAAGGTGTATATTAGTAAACTTGCTTAAACTTTGGAATGATATCGTTATGTGAAATTCTATTTATCCTTTTTTATATTAAGTCAAAACATGCAAATCAAAACGAAATAAATTGATTAAGAAAAAATTTAAAAAGAGAAAAATAAAGCAACATCTAAAAAAGAAGTATCAATATATTAATTAATATGTATTAATGAAATAAACTTAAAAGTGAATGATTTATAATATAAATAATTTTATTACATAAAATAAATTAAGATATATTTAAGAGCAATTATAAAATAAAACTAATCATTAAAGTATTAATAATTAAATATAATTCACAATAATATAGTTTGATTGAATATTTTAATTATATAAAATTAAGTCGAGTGAAAATTAACTAAACAAAGATAAAATAATAATATAATAAAGTTAAATAAATAAAATATGAATTAATAAATATTAATTGCACATTTTTTACATTTACACATACTTTAAATACATAAATAATTAAAAATTACACATTTTATAATATTCATACATACTTTAAATACATAAATAATTAGAAACTAATTATATTATGACATATCTATAAATAAAAATCATTATTTGTTTTTCATATAATTCTTACTTTTTAATTAGACGACACATCATCGAAATTCACAATAATATGATACGTAAGCAGTAGAAAATTCATATTAGTGGGTTTAAGAGATGTTTAAAAATTTCGTGTATGATAAAATATTAAATGTAAAATAAATATTAATAAAAAGAAGCTAATGCTCAATAAAATAAATATTTAATATATTTAAATATTTATAGATTGACTTAGTTAGTAAGTAACATAAATATTGTTTAAAAGAAACCTTAATTATTACATCAATTTTTTTTTATTAACTTACATATAAAAATGTCCCATGGATGTCACCTATTAACTACAAATCTATAAAAAAAATAACACATCAACACAATAATATATGACATCTCATTCAAATGAACCACACGATGAAACATCATAAAAAAAAATTCTCTATTAGTATACAGGTGATGTCCTAACTCCTAACAAGTAAATATATTATTATAATCCTTTAAAATATATATATATATATATATTATAATATCACATTCACGGTACCACATGCATAGTCATAGTCATAGTCATAGTCAATAGTCAAAATCATGCATACACATATAATAAAGACAGAGAAGACGTCTAATTGACCAATCCACAATCGCAATTAATATTTATATTTCCTTTTTAAAAATCTCTCAGATAAAAAAGACACAATGCATCGAAAAATCTTGAACTATTAACTTTAATTTCAAAAGATCTTTAATTTATTTTTTATTTTAAAAAACTTCTAAAATATTAATTTTTATTTTAATAGACCTTTGAATTAATTTATTTAACAAAATCCTTACATTATATAATTTATACATATAAGGCTCTTTTTTTATAATTTGTTAGAGATATTTTTGTTATCATTGAGAATTGATCTGAATATGATAACATTGAATTGAGCTGATGTATCATATTTTAATGTAAAATATTAAGCTAATTTAGAAAAATATAAGTCAAGAATTTTTCGAAATAAAAAATACTACCTCCGTCTCAAAATTAATAGTAAAGTATCCATTATTTTTGTCTTAAATTTAATGGTAAAATTACTTTATCATTTTATCACATAAAATACTAATAAATAACTCTTTCTATTTCCAATTACCCATCATTTTATAACTTTATCATATAAAATAGTAATAAATATTCACTCCGTCCCAATCTTTAAGGTTTGTTTCCTAAAATGGAAATACACTTTATCACTTTATCACATCACTTTATCACTTTATCACATAAAATACTAATAAACAACTCTTTCTACCCCCAACTACCCATCACTTTATCACATAAAATACTAATAAATAATTCTTTCTACCCCCAACACTTTATCACTATTCCCATAAATCCTTATGAACTGTCAGAAAACCCTAAAGAACGGGACGGATGGAGTAACTTTTTCTACCCACCACTTTATTTTATCACTATTCCACTAAATTCTTATGAACAGTTAAATTACCATTTAACTTAGGATGGAGGGAGTAATAATTAAAAAAAAAAAAAAAAAATAAGGCCCCTTTCTAAATAAAAGGTGATAGGTTATAGTAATGTTTAATGCATTATGTCTATGTTTATAAAAATGTTGAATTGAAGTTGGGAAGAGAGTATTTACCTGTTTTCTCCATTTCTGTGTTGTGGGTCGCACTACAAAGCTTTTCTTATTTTCATGCCTATCGACTTTAACTTCCGATCACAAGACTTAGGTTAACAGTGTGTTGTAGCTGCGGCCAACACTTGCCAAATTTCAGGTCTCCAATTCTACCAAAATTCGTTTCTTTTTCTTTTCAATTCAATTTTAAGTAGCTACCATTTCTTATTCAATTTAAATTGTTCTGGGGCTAATGTAGGTGCTTGGTTTTTTCTTTTTCTTTTTTTCGTTTTCTTTCTCTCTGTGTACAAGACAACCAGAAAAACGGTGTATTTGCTAAATTACGCACTGCCAAGCTTTTGGTGTTGATTATTTTCTTCTACTTTTCGCTCTAGTTGATATTCTCAATTTCCGTTTCTCTTTATTTTGCTGATTTTTCATTTGATTGCAGATTTGCTTGATCAGCATTCCACAAAATCCAAATTTGGAGTCTTCTCTTTGGATCATCTTCCAGATCTCGCCTACCACTCCAGTCTCTAATTTATTTATGAATTTATGCCTTTTTTAGAATCTAAACAAAAAATCTGAATTTCAGCAAACAGCATTAACTATACATTATTATTTTTTGCCAATCTGTAAATCCTACCTGTACTTGTAATTTGTTGGCTTCTTTTTTGTTTTTCCTAAACCAAATTCACTTACTTCCCCCTCAATTTCGCACCGTATGTTCAAAATGCTTTTTCAAAATCTCCGGTTGTGCTGTTGTGTTAGTGTGGTTGTGTTAATTTGGTTGGCATCTGCAAGTGGCGAGGATGTAACGTGCTCGGGAATTGTACCGATGAGGCGTCGTGATTATAACATATCGATTTCAGATTTCGGAGGTGTGGGCGATGGAGTGACTTTGAACACAAAGGCTTTTGAGGCAGCAATATACGAAATCGAGCATTTGAATAGGACAGGGGCACTCTTCTCTATATTCCTCCTGGGGAATATGTAACTGCTCCCTTTAATCTCACCAGCAGGATGACTCTCTACTTGGCAACAAATGCTGTTATCAAAGCCACAGTGGTAAAATCCACATCCTCATTTTAGTTCATCTCATCTCTTGTTTCATGTTGCATGTATTAGTCGGAATTTGGTGTCTGATTTATTATGGTTAGGTAATTGTAGTTTATGTATTTCAAATTGGGAATGTTTATTTGATTTACAACATTAGGATATGTTAGGGATATCTGGATACATCAGCTAGTCGAGGGCCTTCATTGAATTTGACTATCAATATGGTAATTCTGAGGTGGACAATGGACATAATCCTTCTGCATCTTTGTTTTCGAAAATCTTATGGAGAAACTCACTTGAGATCGACTAGCTTTCCTTTATAAGTGTCACATTCAAGATACAATTAATACCACAGAGACTCGTGTTCTCCTCCTTTTCCGTTGATGCAGTTGATTGTTACACTACATAAGGGTCAGCCTCCTAAGTTCATAGTTTATTTGTGTCCTGAGACTCCTCTGCCCATGTACATGATGCAGTGTATGATGATGAGTTGACTGTATTTAAGACGATATTATGTTCTGCTAAAAAACGAATTATGATTTAATTATACAGTTTTTATCCAATTCTTTTAGGCCTTTTGTCTCGTTTTACGGGTTCACTCGAACCCCGAGAAGATTTAGGATGTTTTTGGAAACTATACTTACAAACTTAAAAGTACTTCTCAGAAAGTAAAGCTGTGAGAGGGCAGCTTTAGAAATATGTGATTCTAGCCTTTTCTCTTGTGTTTGCAAGCACCCCCTTAGACTTAGTGGGAATGTTATTCTGGATTGATATTTCATTACATTTGCCTGCTTTAAAAACTAGTTACTCTTCATGCTGTTTTTACCCTTATTGCACATTGCACATTTCATATTTGATACTATTTTCAATGCTGCAGGATACTGGATCATGGCCCTTGGTAGATCCCTTGCCTTCTTATGGAAGAGGGAGAGAACGACCTGGAGGAAGGTATGTGAGTTTCATCCATGGGGATGGGCTCCATGATGTGATATTAACAGGTCGGTACAGTGAGATCATCTCATGGAAAGAGTGTGTGTGTGTGTGCAATACTCGTCACACTTTAGTGAAAGGAAAAAAACTATAGGCAATCATTTTGAACTTGCAAGATTTTTTAACTTAAAAACTTTAACAAGTGCTTTTGTGGATTTAAAATGTTTATACTTTATATCAACATCCCTCTTTCACTGATCATCTACTTGAACATAGTATTGGAATGGCATAATAGATTTAACAGAGTATAATTCTTTTTGCTCAAATCTTTTCTATCGTTATAGGTGAAAATGGAACGATTGACGGCCAAGGTGATGTCTGGTGGAACATGTGGAGGCAACGGACTCTTCAGTTTACTAGACCCAACCTAGTTGAATTTATGAATTCCAGAAGTCTAATCATTTCCAATTTAACTTTCAAAAACTCACCATTTTGGAACATACATCCAGTGTACTGCAGGTAATAACTATCCGCCACCCTTATCTCTTAGCTACTACAGTAACTTGTTTATAATACACGATTACTGTTTATTTTCAATTTGTTATTCCATGCTTAGAAAATATCATGGATAGAATGATCTTCCGGCACATAACTGGTGATGGGAGATTAGGTTTTCAATCATCGGTGTACAAAATAACGTCTTAGTCTAGTCTTATTCAATTTGATCAGTATATTTCTAGTGTCATTTATAATCTGTTAGTACTTTCTTTTATGATAACTGAAATAGTATATGTTTCTAATTTTTGTAATTTATTTCCTTTGGCAAGTTTGAGGGATTTTAACAAGCAGTGAGAAAATTTCCTATCCATTAACTGTAACACACTTGATTTTGGTTGTATTCCTGAAATAAAAGATGATCAGGTTTTACTCACTTGTTTACTCTTTCCCTCTTTTTAGCAATATGGTTGTTAATCATGTGACCATACTCGCACCTGCTGACTCTCCGAACACTGATGGAATAGATCCAGGTAGACTAAAATATTTGATGATGGTACTTGCTGGTTCAAGATTATTAGTTTCAGTCGACATGGACTGAACATTTATACTTCACTTTTACTTTTGCATTAATGCAATGGAATAAGTCATGAGTTTGTACCTTCACTGTCTATATGTTATCAATTCTCCATTACCTCAATGGATTTGTATTGAGGTAATAATTTTTTTTAGGACCGTAACTATGGGGGAAGCGATTGAAGGACAGTATGTTTTCGGTTTGACAAATCTAGGCCATGAAATTATTTTTTCCATACTTTTAGGCCAAATTGGCCCTACACACCCACACTTACGGGCCTAACTGTGCGGAAAAAAAAAAAAACTAATGGCCTACATTTGCCAAACTAAAAAGATATTTTCCTCCAATTGCTACCCCCATAGTTACAATTCTTAAAAAAAAAAAAGATTCCTTTTGTATTGATGCCCAAGAAAAAAGTTGTTTTGACCCATAATCAAAGATGGTGTCAAGATACAGTTACGAAAATAGAATATACCGAACTTTGCATCCTCCTCATTTTTTCGTGTTACAGATTCGAGCTCCAACATATGCATTGAAGACTCCTACATATCAACGGGAGATGACCTGGTAGCTGTGAAGAGTGGATGGGACGAATATGGAATTGCTTATGGTCGTCCTAGTCGTGGTATAACCATTAGACGGGTGTCTGGATCGTCTCCATTTGCTGGAATCGCAGTTGGAAGTGAAACATCGGGAGGTGTTGAGGATGTCCTAGCTGAGCACATAAATCTATTCAATATGGGAGTTGGAATCCACTTGAAGACCAACATTGGTCGGGGAGGGGTTATAAGAAACATTACAATCTTCGATGTTTACATGGATAAAGCACGAAAGGGGATAAAGATTGCAGGTGATGTTGGAGATCATCCCGATGAAAAATACGACCCTAATGCGCTCCCTCTTCTCAAAGATGTTACAATTAAGCATGTGTGGGGTGTGAGAGTGGAGCAACCCGGTTTGCTTCATGGTTTGAAGAATTCTCCCTTTACCGGGATTTGTCTCTCCAATATCACACTTACCGGCCCAAAGAACGTGCCTTGGCAGTGCTCTGATGTAAGTGGGGCTGCCGTTCAAGTTATCCCGTTGCCTTGTTCTCAACTGACGAGCAGACAGCAGACAGGTGTGTGCTCGTCTTCTTTCTGAGAATTCTTAAGTTCGGAGTTATGTGGTGATCATTTCATTGTAAGAAGCAAGAAACTTGCTTATAATATGTAGAATGAACAACTTTATAACAATGTATTAACACTCCACATGATTGCCAATTGATCTTCATCAATGATTTACAATATATTCATCACTACACTCCAAAAATCATAAATCTGCATGTCTGTTTTGTGGTGAACTCTTATGTATAAACCAGTTTTACCGGTGCAACTGATTTGCATTCTGAGTATTTTTATAAGGGTATTAGTTGTTTAATTAAAACGTATTAGTTTGATATTATAGTTGTTTCGTTAAAGAAGTATTAGTTATTTTATTATTAAGTGATAGTTGCAAACTAATCCATGGTAAAATTGTTTTACGTGATACCAACTCATTTCGTAACGAGATCACGAAGAAAATTGACATAAACTCACACACACGGTATCAACAAGTATGCCGTCTTTGAATGTTACGAGATAAGAAGTTGACATTAACTATTTCTTCCCCAGTTACTCATGCATATTAGGAACTATATAAAAAAAAAAGAAATTAATTCCCCACTTCTCTATAAGTTTGGACTTTTAAATGAGACGAAATATTTTCATGGTATCAAATAGTGTCAGATCTAGGATTTTGAATTTGGGGATTCGAAATATAGTAAGTTAAATATTAATTAATAATAAAAGTCATACAAATTTAATGTAGCCTAAATAAAAAAAAGGTACATGATATTCAAACTAAATTACAACTGAGTTCTTCAAGTCTTCATTTTTCGGAAACGATCTATGACATCATCATCGAAAATTTGTAGAAACATATACTTCTCAATAAAAGTAACGAAACAATCATTCAAAAGTTGATCACCCATGTTATTCTGCAACCTATTTTTTACATAGGTCATTCTGAAAAACACTATTTCCACACTTGCAGTAGCTATTGGAAGAATCAACATCAACTTGATGAGTAAATAAATTGGTGGATAAATGATATTCTTCTTTGTCTCGACAAACATCATCGAAAGAGCACCAAGATCATGTAAATTTTGAAACCTGACATCTCTTCGCATATCTCCAATAAATACGTCAAGTCGAAGTTCAAAACCAACATATCAACATTTGCAAACTCAAATGGATAAAATGTGGCAAGTTTGGGTATCTTTTTCTTGTCAAAAGAAGAGAAACCATCTATGGGCTTAGACTCGACATGCATATAAGTAACTCTGTATTGACCTAATCAAACCATTCATTGAGTTCTTGAATTTGCAAATCAATTACTGCATTCAAAATTTCAAATCGAAAATGTCGAAGATTCGTACCTTGGTCAACACAACGTTTTGATCTTCCCCGTGGAATATAAGGAGCATCTATATCGGGAACAAAAATGTCATACTTTTTTTTTGAAGAGCTCTAACAAAGGGAGTTACTCAGAGTTATGATCAAGAGCTAGGGACATGATGTGTCCAGGAATTTCTTCGCCCACCCAAGCTCGAGGGAAGGGAGATTTGGTAGCCAGTTTGGCCAGATGGTGGGCAGTCGTGTTGTTGGCTCGGGGGCAGTACCAAACGTCTCAAACACCTTTCACTGAGGCGTTTGTGATCAGATACCGTGCCCTGTTGATGAGGTTTTCCTCGTATCCTTTATAAGTATCCTCCGTGCGTATAGCGTGAATAGCATCGATGGAGTCCGATAGGACATTTAGTGTACCGGTGTACTTTCCAACCAGAAGGTGAGACCATCAATGATGGCTTTAAGCTCGGCACCCATAACTGAACCTGGGGGATTAATCTTGTGGAATCCCGCGGCCCAGAGTGTACCATTTGGTTTGAAAATTGCGAAACCAACAACAAAACTCAATTTTTCAGCCTTGTAAGCAACATCAACCTTAAGCAAGAAGGTGTTGTCACCTCTTTTTGACTGGCGAAAAAGGTACTTATTGTTGGGTGCAGGGGCTTTGTGAATCAGGTTTTTCCTAGCGTCTTGGAATTGTATAAGAAAAGAGTTTGTCCAATCCACCGGGGTCTTCCCTTCGCGGCATGAACGGTGGTCATCCTTTTTGTGGGTGATATCACAACGCTCTTTCCATACCCCTAATATTTTCATGCCTAGCTTCTCAAGCTCGGTTTTCTTCAGGATTTTGACGAAGTATAGGAATAGGCTTTCGGGCGACGAGTGTCGAGCTTTTTTTATGATGTTCCACTAATTGGTGTGTTTCCATGCTTCTTTGATCCCCTGACAAAAGAAAATAACATGATTAGTGTCAGCCCAGTGAAAACCACATAGAATGCACCTGGATTGGCAAGGGACATGATGGGTAACAAGGTTAGCCTCGGTGGCAATCGCCTTGTTGGCCGTTTTCCATAGAAAAAACTTCACTTTGGGAGGGAGGTTGAATTTCCAGATTGTCTCCCAATAGATAGGAGGAGCGCTAGTGGAGTTTGCTTCTTCCCCATCCAGCTTGTTGTAACAGGGTTGATTGTTCCAATAGGTAGATTTGACGGTGTATATGCCTTTCTTTTCAAAAGACCAGAATCAGGAGTCATTGAGGCCGTTTTGGTCGATGGGGATCCGTCTAATCGCCTCCACTTCATAGTTAAGGAAGAGGTTATTGATCTTGGGTATGTTCCATTCTTTAGCCGGGTTATGAGTTCATCGACTCTGACATTACTATCAAAAGTGGTGTAAGAAGTGATTTTACCCGAGCTCAAATCGGGAATCCAGAGGTCCTTCCTAGCCTGGATGTTCATGCCATTGCTGATTTTCCATAACAAACCTTTCGAGATAGTCTGTTTGCTCTTCAAGGGGACTCCGGCAGGGGGATCCTCTTCCCCCTTTCCTCTTTGTGCTGGTCTCTCAAGGTTTTTCTTCAGCCATCAATGCTTATGCCTCTAAATAAAGGGATCTTATCCAAGAGGGGTTCCCATCCCCTATCCCTGGTGTTTTGCAACAACTCCTTTGTTAATGAAACAAGAGACATAACATTGACAATATGTTGATCTCTTCTTTACAAAGCATTACACAAATCATTGGAGTAACCAAAGACGAGTTCCATTAAGTGTGCCATAAAAATAAAATCAAATGCCTCAATTGAGTACAAAGTTGATTGGGCTTTTATCCTATCCTCTGAAGTTGAAACTGTTTTTCCAATCACTGCAAGTACCTCGATAATTGTAGGAAATAAGTGGATAACATTCAAAAGAGTTTTAAAATGAGATTCTCAATGTGTATCACCAGGCCTCTTCAAGCCAAGTTCTTGATTCAAACCCGATTCACTCTTAAGTTCTCCCACTTTCAAGGCTTCAACAACATTTTCAGCTTGACTCTCTCAGATCATTTCTCTTCGCTTACAAGAAACACCAATCACATTTAACAAATTTGAAAGTGTCTCAAAAAGTCAACCACAATCATTGTTATTTTTAGCAACAACAAGAAGTGTTAATTGAAGTTGATGAGTAAAACAATGAACAAAGTATGAACATGGAGTGTCCTGCATAATCAAAGTCTTAAGACCATTTATCTCACCATTCATATTACTAGCTCATATCCTTGCCCTCGAATTTTAGATGCACATAAAGAATGCTCCACAAGCAAAGGCATAATTGCACATTTAAGTGACGCAGCAGTGGTATTACCAACATGTACAAGTCCGAGAAATCTCTCCATCATCATTCCCCTTTTGCCATCAACATAACACAAACAAGAGCTAATTGTTCCTTATGTGATACATCACTTGACTCGTCTCAGCCAATATACCAAAGTAGTCATCACCAGGCTCTTCAATAATGTGCTTAGTTGTTTCTTTAGCACAACAATTAATGATATCTTTCTGAATTTTGAGAGATGTCATTTGACTATTTCCTGGAGTATTTTCAAGAACAACTTTTTTAGCATCCTCTTTATGTCCTGCTAGCCATTTCAAAGCTCAAGAAATTTTCCCTTATTAATTGATCCTTCACTTTCATCATGCTCACGACATGCCAACCCTTGAAGCAAAAGAAACCTCAAACAAGAAAGTGAAGCCCTCAAACGAGATTCATACTCACTTCGAATCACTTCACTTGCATTACCAAAAGCATGTACAATAGATTTTTCATTTGAATCTCTTAAATTCACAATTTTTTCGTAAGCAAGATTATGTGAACTTTTAACACCACCACATACTTGTCAAACCTAAGAGGTTTACTCCATGATCTAAATCCTTCATTAATAAAAGCACCCCCCCTCCCCCCTCCCCCGCACTACTATCAATTTCATTCTTGAATAAGTAACATACAAAGCAAAATGCCGCTTCATTCTCAATACTATATTCAAGTCAATCATACTTTTTGAACCAAATGATACTAAATTGACGCATACCTCCAAGGTCCCTTTGAGGGAAGTTGTGGGTTTTGGGTTGACAAGGTCCTTTAAGAATATATGCTCTTCTCACCGCATTTCGTTGGTTCGGGAGGATAATTCATGATATTTATCCATTTCCCGGGATCATTGGGAAGAAATTCAACATCATATAGCAATGCTTCCTCCTCCAATTGCACACTATTAGCATTTGAACCACTTGCATCCCTTTTGTTTCCTTGGCATTGAGGTGAACTAAATGATGGGATCGAAGGAGACCCACTATCATATGGAGGTGACTCATTATCTCTTGGAGTGTCGCGTTTTCCATTTCTGCGACTCTCCTATCTCAAATAAACCGGGCCAGAGTTACCTGGGCCATTAGTTTATTTCACTTTGGGCCGTTAGTTTATTTTATTTCGTGAATAAGTTGGGTTTCGTGCATCGCGGCCCAAGTCTCGTTGCTGTTTTATCGTGGCCGTTGATGGGGAAGGGAATCGGACGGCTACATGGACGATTCAAGCGTCTGACACCAGTAACGGCTTCGCGGTGCAATTGCAGTATTAGTGGGGAAATCTCCATGGATGGAACGTGTGTTGTTGTGAGATAAACCATTCACCATGAATCTGCAATTAACCGTGAGAGTAAACATCCTCATTCTTCTCAACCAAGCGATGTCTCTGTTTGTTTTAATTTCCTAGTTATCTTAGTTAAACTAGCTTAATTCCTGAGTAATTGGCATTGTTTCTGGGTATTTATGTTTGGAGCATTATATTTTCTGGCTATTGGTGTTGTCATTTGAATTCCCTGAGTTAATACTTGGTTATTTGAGTTTGGGTCATTACAAGTGGTATCTAGAGCCAAACCGTTGCTCACTCTAGTGCAATGGCGGAGGGTACACAAATGAATAATCTATTCGAGATGATTAATAAACACGATGAAGTGTTTCTGGAGAACGATGAACGAATGAAGTCGGTGGAACAAAAAATTGTGAAACTCGAGGATTTGATAATCGGAGTGGGTCAGAGCGTTAAAAGTATCAGTGATAACATGGACTATTTGATGAAAAAGGCCACAGAGACAGGCCAGGGTTCATCTGATGCAACTCAGGAAGAGAAGAGGGGTGGAAAAGAGAGTGAAGGTTTCTATGTTCCTCCTCCCTTTAGAAACCAGAATCAGAATCAAGGTACAACTCACCTTCAAGCTAATAATCATACTATTAGATTGAAATTCCCTGAGTTCAATGGAGAGAATCCATTGAGTTGGATTAGGAAGGCTAATATGTTCTTTCAGATTATGCCTATGGGTGAGATAGCTAAGGTGCACAATTCTGGATATTATATGATGGATGTTGCTGATATTTGGTATATGGAATATGTGGAGGGAAGAGAAGGTATTGAATGGGAGGAATTTTATCAAATGCTATTAACCAGATTTCTGAGGCCTGGTAAAGAAGATGTGGTGATTGAATTCACCAAGCTACAACAAACTCAGGATGTGGATTCATATCAGGAAAAGTTTGATGAATTGAAGTCGCTGGTGAAAGTCAAAAATCCTGATCTAAGTGAAGAATTTCTCACATCCTGTTTCTTAAGGGGTTTAAAGAAGAATTAAGAGTCCCTGTACAACTATTTAAACCCACTGAGCTTACTCAAGCAATCAATACTGCTAAGATGCTTGAATCAACACTGGAAATTTGGGGAAAGAAAGGCAAGTTGGGAAACAACAAACCAGCTTACAGCAATTATGGGAAGCAGAACAGTAACAACCTCAATGTTAAGAAAGAAGAAAAGAAGGAGAACAATGGGACTACCACCACTTATAAGAAGGTTACTGATGCCGAGTATCAGAGGAGAAGGGCTTTGGGATTATGTTTCCATTGTGATGAAAAATTTACTTATGGGCATGTATGCAAAAACAAACAATTCAACCTGATTGTGGTGGAGGGAGAAGAACAAGAAGATGAGGGAGAACCAGTAGAAGAAGTGGGGGAAGAAATTCAGGATGGCATTTCTGTTAATGCCTTGATGGGAAATAAATCAAAAACCACTATGAAAATTGTAGGCAAGGTGGGAAAAAGGTTGCTCAACAAATTGATTGATAGTGAGGAGCACTAGTAGTTTCATTGATGTTACTACTGCTAATGAGTTGAATTGTGTGATGGAAGAAGCTACACCCTGGATAATAACTGTAGTTGATGGGGGAAAAACAACTAGCAGGTTCAAATGCAGCCAATTCAAGTGGAAAATGCAAGAAGAAACATTTACTGCTGAACTCAGAGTGCTACAACTTGGTGGTTGTGATGTTATTCTAGGGTCAGATTGGATGTGGGAACACAGCCCCATAACATTCAATCTCAGAAACAATCAAATTACTATATGGAAGGGAGATAAGGAAGTGGTGTTAGAGGGGGATGCTTCTAAGCAAGAGCTTAAGGTTATCACTGCCAGGGGACTTGATAACTATCTCCATAAGACCACTCATGGAGTACTAGTTCATTTATTCATTGTAAATGTTGAGGCAACCCTTACTGAGGGAATGGATGATCAAATTCTAGCAGTATTAACACAATTTGATGGAGTTTTTTGCTGAACCTAAAGGGTTGCCCCCCAAGAGAAGGATTGAGCATGAAATCAATCTGAAACCTGGAACTCAACCAATATTTCAGAGAGCTTACATGTACTCACATGTATTGAAGAATGAAATTGAAAAGATGGTTAAAGAGATGCTAGCACAAGATTCCATACAGGTAAGCTCTAGTCCTTTTGCTAGTCCCTCTATTCTTGTGAAGAAGAAGGATCAATCATGGAGATTCTGTGTAGATTACAGAAAATTAAATGATCAGACCATCAAGAACAAGTATCCAATGCTATTAATTGAAGATTTGTTGACTGAATTACATGGCTCACGGATCTTTTCAAAAATAGATCTAAGGCAAGGGTACTTTCGGATTCTATTGAAAGAAGAGGACAGGTACAAAACCGCATTTATCACACACTGTGGCTTATTTGAATTTAAGGTGATGCCTTTCGGTCTCGCCAATGCTCCAGCTACTTTCCAAAACATGATGAATGAAGTTTTTGTGGATCTTATCAGGAAATATGTGCTGGTATTTTTCGATGACATCCTAATATACAACCCTGATGTCAAGTCTCATGTGGAGCATCTTACTGAAGTAATGAGAATACTTGAGGCTCATCAGCTATATGCTAAGAGAAGTAAGTGTGCATTTGGAGTTAAACAGGTGGAATACCTTGGGCATATCATTTCTGGAGAAGGGGTAAGGACTGATCCAGAAAAAATTAGGTGCATGGTGGAATGGCCAAGACCCAAAAATATCAAGGGCCTCGGGGTTTTTTGGGCCTTACTAGTTATTATAGTAGGTTTATAAAGGGTTATGGGATGTGTGCAAGGCCATTGACACAACTATTGAAGAAAGATAGCTTCAAATGGAGCCCTGAAGCAGAAGAGGCTTTTGAAACTCTCAAGAAACTCATGGTGGAAGCACCAGTACTAACTATGCCTGACTTCACTCAACCATTTGTGCTAGAAACTGATGCATGCAGTAATGGAATTGGAGCAGTACTCATGCAGAAAGGACAGCCTATTGCTTACTTTAGTCAGAGCCTCTGTGCAA
Organism: Stenogyne calaminthoides; assembly: GCA_037126765.1. Classification (NCBI taxonomy): domain Eukaryota; kingdom Viridiplantae; phylum Streptophyta; class Magnoliopsida; order Lamiales; family Lamiaceae; genus Stenogyne; species Stenogyne calaminthoides. The sequence goes on from JBBCBC010000002.1 coordinate 28,937,829, forward strand.
GAAATCAAGCTCTGTCAACCTATGAGAAGGAACTACTAGCTATTATGACAGCAGTATCTAAGTGGAGTCACTATTTGAATGGCAGTCAGTTTATTATAAGAACAGATCATGCTAGCCTCAAACATCTAAAAGAGCAAAGGCTGAGCAACATTTTACAACAGAAATGGCTCATCAAGCTAATGGGCCACAACTATACAGTGGAATACAAGAAAGAGAAAGAGAACAAGGCAGTTGATGCCTTGTCCAGGCAATTTGAACAGGAGGAAAGTGTCCTGATGATTTCTCACTTCAGCAGTACTAGTATTACACCTCAGTGGATAGTAGAGGTTATATCAAGCTATCATGGAGATGAGAAAATTAAGCAGCTGATGTCTCGAGTCCTACTTTCTCCAGAAGTTGACAACAATTTGTCACTAAAAGAAGGGATTCTGAGATATAAAGGGAGAATCTGGATAGGGAATTCTAATACTATCAAGGTTAAGATCATGGAGACCATTCACAACTCATCCATAGGGGGACATTCTGGAATACAAGCCAGCTACCAAAAAGCTAAGGGTCTGTTTTATTGGGTAGGCATGAAGAAAGATTTTGAAGAATATATTAGTGCTTGTGATGTGTGCAAACAGTGTAAAACGGAGAATGTGCCCTATCCAGGATGCTACAACCTCTCATGGTACCTGACAAGCCCTGGAGTCAAATTACCATGGATTTTATAGAAGCTCTACCTAATGCTGAAGGGAAAAGTGTAATCTGGGTTATAGTGGATATGATGACTAAATATAGTCATTTTATTGCACTCAAACACCCTTACACAGCTGAAGGATTAGCCGAAATCTACCTCACTCACATCTACAAATTGCATGGTTTTCCTGAAGTTATTGTGAGTGATAGGGATGTGGTCTTCCAGAGTGCATTCTGGAAGTCCCTATTCAAATTAGCAGGAGTTCAACTTCAAATGAGCACAGCACACCATCCACAAACCGATGGGCAAAGTGAACGGGTCAACCGGTGCTTAGAGACATATCTAAGGTGCATGACATTTTTGAAGCCAAGCAAGTGGGTGAAATGGTTAGCTTTGGCGGAATGGTGGTATAACTCTAACTATCACCAATCAATACAGATGACCCCTTTTGAAGCTCTCTACGGGTACAAACCAGTTCAGCTTGGGCTCGGCCCTTATCTACAAGGGACTTCTACTGAGGCCAGAGATGTACTTATAGAGAGGCAAAGAATCATTCAAATACTCAAGGAGAATCTTAATTCGGCCATGAATCGAATGAAACATTATGCAGATTTATATCGTTCAGAGAGGAATTTTGAAGTGGGAGACTTTATATTCATTCGGATGCAGCCATTTCGCAATGCACCTAATTAGTTGAGAAGGCAAACTAAACTATCTGTTAAATACTTTGGACCCTACAAGGTGATTGAGAAGGTGGGAGAGGTGGCTTACAGGTTAGACCTTCCTATTGGGTGTCTCCTACACCCAGTATTTCACGTTTCACAACTCAAGAAGCAAGTTAAGAATAAATATACTCCACAACTACAAATGCCAGAAATCACTGAAGAGGGTGAAGCCATCGTCGTACCTTTAGAAATCTTGAGCCGCCGCACCGTGAAGAAGAGGAATCGGACAGTTAGTCAGGTGTTGGTGCGATGGAGTAACGGTCTCCCGGAAACGGCTACTTGGGAAGATGCTGAGGTCATCAAAATTAAATTTCCAACATTCCTGACTTGAGGACAAGTCAATGGTAGGAGAGGGCATTGTCGCGTTTTACATTTCTGCGACTCTCCTATCTCAAATAAACCGGGCCAGAGTTACCTGGGCCATTAGTTTATTTCACTTTGGGACGTTAGTTTATTTTATTTCGTGAATAAGTTGGGCTTCGCGCATAGCGGCCCAAGTCTCGTTGTTGTTTTATCATGGCCGTTGATGGGGAAGGGAATCGGACGGCTACATGGACGATTCGGGCATCTGACACCAGTAACGGCTTCGCGGTGCAATTGCAGTATTAGTGGGGAAATCTCCATGGATGGAACGTGTGTTGTTGTGAGATAAACCATTCACCATGAATCTGCAATTAACTGTGGGAGTAAACATCAGAAACAACCATCGTTTCGTGCGGCGATGGCGATCATTCGGTCCTCCTTCTTCTCAACCAAGCGATGTCTCTGTTTGTTTTAATTTCCTAGTTATCTTAGTTAAACTAGCTTAATTCCTGAGTAATTGGCATTGTTTCTGGGTATTTATGTTTGGAGCATTATATTTTCTGGCTATTGGTGTTGTCATTTGAATTCCCTGAGTTAATACCTGGTTATTTGAGTTTGGGTCATTACATGGAGAAGTGCAAGAAACTCCTTGAAACTTCATTCTCTTGAACATAAATTTTCGAAGATCGGGTTGCTTTTTCATTGTCTTGAGTTTCTTTGACATAATTCCTAATTTAATTAGATAGCAAATAATAAAATTACATCAAGTTGTGATTACAATTTTACTATAAACCCACAATTTGAAAGAACAATTACAAATTCAAATAGGTATATATCTCAATTAAATTCAATTAAATTAGCATACATTTAGCAAATTGACAATAATAATATAAATCCTAATTTATAACTTACAAACTCAAGTTAAATTTATTACTCCCTCCTTTTTATTTAAATGTCGTTTTAGTCTTTTGAATTATTTGTGAAATAAATGTCGTTATGATATTTTACCCCCTTTTATCTCATATATACCCTTAATATTGTATTTTCAAATTTCCTACAAATGTGTTGTGTGTTTAATTTATCAACCAATATTATTTATTGTTAAGAATATTTCAATAATATTAATTAAGGTTAATTTTGGAAAAAAATATGTCATTAATTTATCTTAAAAACCCCAGAATGACATCTATTAAAAAAATGAGGGAGTAATAATTTAAATCAATAAAAAAATTAAGTAATAAGCATAAAACTCACATATTAAATTGAAAAAGTATTACTTGTCAATGAAATAAATTGTTTGGCAACACAATTCAAATATTGAATTTGAGTACAGAGGTTGAGAGTGAGAGGAAAGAATGCATGTCTCGACTCTTGAGGAATCATCTTTAGGAAGAGTGTGTGCAGTATTTTGAGGTGACTAAAAATGTACCTAATCTAGTTTTATTTTGTAACGTAAAAACTAAATTGCTAAACTTGAAATCTGAAATGAGCTTTCTTTCTTTTTTTTTTTTTTAAAAGCAAATGGGCTAGAATTGAAGAATGTTATCAATAACTAAAAATTGGGCTTTCTTTATTTCGTTTAAGTTGGTTCGTATATGAATTTGACATTTACTTAACATTAGAGTTTGTGCTTTTTTTTTTTATTACTAGAGATTGGGTTGAATAATTAATGGGTACAAAATCATTTACTGTAGTCATTGTTAAAAACTTGGGGATACATTTTTTTAATCCCTCTATCCCTCTATATTACTAATAGAGATTTTTTTTTTTTACTTATGTGTCAATTTTTGGTGAGTTTATGATGTGTCAATCATATAGAGAGTTTTGATACTTTGGTGTGTTAATAATGATAATGTATCATGAGTATTAATAATTTAAATAAAATATTATAAAAGAAATAGTTGACTCAATCAATTAATATTCCATCTTAACATATAAATATTATTATCATTATTTAAAATTATATGAATAAAGTTAAGTTATATATGATATATATATTTTATAATTATATTTTATTATAATATTTATACATAAATTATATAAGACTTCTCCTATTAATTTTATCTCCTATTAATTTTAAAAGATTTATCAATTGTGAAACAAATTTAAAATCAGTTTCATATATTTTCACATGATTATATTAAATCAACCTAGCATACATTTTGATATAATTATAGTAAATTCATTCAAAATTATTAATTTTATTAAGTTTTAAAGTAATAATGTAAAAAAAAATTTCAATTAAACATTATAAATATTATAATTTTGAAAATAATTTGTTTTTGAATATTAAAAACTCCGCATAACACGCGGGTACTACACTAGTATAGGATAATAAAGAGTTTTTTTTTTTCAATTTGGGGTACAACTGTACCCTCTTGTACCACATTCCATCCGCCACTGGTATCAGAGCCTCTAGGCTCGTACCCATGTCCTGTTGTTAAAACCCAGCTGACAGCAAAAACTTTACCCACATTAAATTATATTGTTGGGTTTTCTCTTCCTTCCAATGATGGATTTGACAGTCCAGAGGATAACTCAGCCCACAAATGAGGAATAATATTAAAGAATTATATATAAAAGAATTAATTTCTTACATCTCTACAAGTTCGGATATTTAGATGAGAAAGAATTCTTTCAATGGATGATTTTTTTTAATTGAGTGGGAGTGACCGCACCGTCGAGGTGCAACAAAAATAAATATCCTCGTCTACTCTACTAACTTGTTGTAGTGGCAAGCAAATGGTTGATCCATAGGAAACGTGAAAATAATTAATATGTTAATTGTACAATTTTTTAGAGACAAACATGTAACACGAAAATGAGGTGTTTTGGATTCCTATAAGAATTACTAAGTAATTAAATATCACTAAAATAACAGATAACTGATTCAATTAATAAAATGCTTCCAATTCGCAGTTCATTCATCCTTTGTATTTTGACTTTTCTAATTAAACATATAGTTTGCTCCACTTTACTCTCAGACTAATCATCTTCAATAAACAACAAGCTCTATTTATTGGTTTTATCCCTTAATTTTATCCAATTGAAATAAGTTTTTCAATGAACATTTTTAACTGAACAGTCTAGATAAAATCTAAATTTAATTCAGTAAAAACATTAATCTCTAGGATAAAGGTCAAATAAACTCGCTCGATTAGAAAGAATTTAATCTATATCACCCTAGCAAATATTACTAGTTCATGCTACCAATTGTCATATGCACGCAACAATTACGGATTACGTGATACAAAATAACGATGCATATAAGAATAAAATAACCTACATGATCAATTTAAATAAAAAATTCAAGTATGCAATAATTTAAAACAAATTATATAAATAATCTGAGAATAACAATATCACAAACGACATTGAATTTAACTAGTATTCATCAAAACACAAGTTCAGAAAATCCCCGGAATTTAAATAAAAAGTCTAAAAAAAAAACACAAAAATTAAAAAACAATCTCAAAAGACGTCTTTCTTCATGCCCAAGGTTTATCCTCCTCTTTCTCCTAGAGGCTGCGTCTCCAAAAAGTTGCGTGTCCCCTGCCTTCAAAACCTCCTTATATATTAAGTTAACAATTAATGATCATGAGCTTAAATTAAAGGCCTTCTCCATGAACTTGGTTGCTACTCACGTAACTTGGTCAACAATTACTAAAAAGACATCTCAAGGGCCTTTAATCATGGCCTGCGAATTTGCCTGGCACTGAGTCCTCATTGTTTGGATTTTTTTCTTTACACTTACACGTCTCAAGTTTCATCAAAATATTCCCAAAAAGCTTAAAATTCAATATAACTATACCATCATAGCCCAAAAATGCCAAAAGTTGTAAGTCCAATAATTACGAACAAAATAAATAATTATTGTTACAAAATAACCAATTAAAGTACACAAATTATTCAATAATTTCGACTTATAGGGAGTTTGAATGTGCGAGAATCAAATTTTGAATAGAAAATACATGTTTATGAGCTTCTAGCGTCAATGATCGAAGAGCTACTCAGAAACCCTCGAGGGAGAGTGAGAAAACAATTGTTTGAAACATTCTATACTGTTTGATAAGTTAATTTGATCGCCTTTTATGGCCTTTTATACCTATATGTATCATATATAAATAGGAAAAGGGAAAATCTTGGCAAATTGGTAGGATCTCCAAATATTCTTCTTTATTTTTTTTAAGGGAAAATTACAACTCACTACAAGATTTTACCCCACTTAACAATTTAATACATTTACTTTTACACATTACAATTAATTATAAAGAAGGCAATAAAAAGTCTAAATTAACCCTCATCCTTCAATCCCCCCAAGCTCGACCATTTCTACCTCCACAAAGAACAACCTTGAAATTAGCTGTTGCAAAAGTCGTCGGCCACTGTTCATCGGACATCTATCACAATTCAAAATTCAAATTGTTGTTTTTTCATATAAAGGTTATGGGTCATTTTTCAAATTCTTGTTTCAGTGTTCATTTTCTTGGGTCAGTGTTCATACCCCATTCAATTGTTGGTTTAGGGATTAAGGTCGCCTCAAATTTGTGCCGAATTTATGTGACAATCCTTACATATTAGTGGAAATTCGATGATAGCTATTGGTTGTGTGGGGATTTTCTCGAATTTTTCCGGGTTGAGTTAGCAGTTGAGTATCATAATTGAATGCTCATATCATCATTAGCGTGAAATATGGTGATCGATGCAAGCTATAATCAGTTGGTGGTATTTCATCCTACATCGATTTTAAAAATCAGGTGTGTATCATTTGGCCTGAATTCATATTACAAGAACTGTCATTTTCTTGTTCAGTTGGCGATTTTAGTAATGTGGCTTTATCTAGTGATGATGATCTTAAGATTTTTTTTTTTTTTTATCCGGCAAAGTTAGTTGTTAGTAGTTAGTACACCAAGCACCCAAATACTCCACGAAATCACCATTCCACCTTATAACTCCTATAACTCCAAATTCGTTCCCAAAGATAATCGAACCTGGGTCTCCCACTCAAATGAGGAGTCCAGTGGTCAGGTGGGCTAACCACCTGGTTTGATGATCTTAAGAATTTGATTTCACTTTGTCAATATATATCTTCAAATATTATTGTTGCTCAATTGTGTTCAAATGATCGATTGAGTAGTGATCGAGTATTTAGTAATGAAGGTGAGCAGGGGTCAAATGACATTAACTTACCAACTAGTGCAGTAGCAGAATCTGATGTTGATGAGAATGATGGTTTAGCTGGTGGAAGTTTAGGAAGGGAGTCCCTTTTAGGAATAAGACCATCCTTTGACGTGTGTCCATCTGTTTCAAAAAGACCAGAATTATCAGATAAATGAGCTCATTTAATGGATGGTGGAGTTGGAACAATTTTTTTGGGGGAGAGGGTTATTGATTTTAGAAAGACTCTAATTAAGTATTCTACCAAATTGGGATTAAACTTTAAGTATAAGAGGAACGATGCCAAGTATATAACTGTGAAGTGTGATGAGGATTCGTCGAATTGCTGCAATTGGTTTATTAAGTCAAAGATTCAGCCTGTTACTAACTATTTTGTGATTTCAGAAGCAAATATGTCTCACCAATGTGTTGATCAACTTGTAAATCCAAAAAGTAGTAAACGCTTTGGGCCCAAGATAATGTGTGGTTTGGTTGATCAGGAATGTGAGGAACAATCCTAATATTGGTGGAGTGGATGTCATAAATCTATTGAAAGATGGGTACGAATTAGATTTACCATACTATAAAGGTTACATATCTGAGAAGCGACTAGGAGTAAGGTGTTCGGGGAATTCGATGAATCATACGACGATCTTAGAAGATACTGTGAAACAATTGTATGTAAAAACCCGGGAAGTGTGGGTTAGCCTAGAAGTGGAATGATGTCACAAACCATTTCGAACGTGTTTTTGTTGCATACAAAGCGTGTATCTTCCAAATGAACTGCAATATACCACGTGATAAATGAATTTTGGCCCGGAGCCAATAATGATGCCAACAGATAGATGTGTGTTAATCTCGCTACATCCTCTATACTGTGATTATCGACCAAATTAATCACAGTCTTCACAATTTTGAGTGAAAATTATTTTTATATAAAACATACCCACCATTCGACTCATGTATCTCATGTCCAAAACATCTGTTAGCCCAATTTGGCAATTCATAAGCATTTTCTTTCAGTTTAATCGGCTTTGGTCCCCTGCTCACTCCTAGGATTAAGTGCACATTTATTCTCGTTAAAGTCGGTTTCTCATCACCAATTAGAAAACTTTCAGTTGGCATATCAAAAGTGAGTAGAATACTCCGAATATCCTCCTCATATTTATGACATAGAGTCTTTAACTTCACAAAGTGAGCCTTTAAAATTGCATCTATCAACAACCAAAAAGGTGTCCTTCTTAACTCTTGTTTATGTCTTTATGTGAAACAAAGATACTTTAGTTCCCTAGCAGTTGTCTGTAAGTTAGCACTGCTGTAATTTGTGTTGTTTTCATCGTATTTCACACCACCTAACAAATGAAACATAAAGTGTATTAAAATAAGGGGAAAAAGCTCTAAGGTACCAAGTGGGAGAGCAAAAAACTTTAAGGTACAAAAAAAAAAAAAAAGTGACTATTAGGTACAAAAAAATGGTCAAAAAGTCTAAGTTGCCCTTTTGTCCAAATTTCTGCAGTTCTGACACGTTTCTGCACTTCTGACTAATTTTGACTTTTTGTATTTTAAAATTTTTAATTTACTAAATTAATTACATTATTTATTTATACAAATTTTGAATTTCAGCACTTCTAGGCCAATTGTAGAGTGCATTTTTTAATTAATGAATTAACTACATTATTTATTAATTACATTATTTAATAATTTTAAATTACATTTTAAATTTATGTACTTTTTGGCCAATTTTAGGGTTAAATTTTTTTTAAAAAAATTGTATTTTAGATTGATTTTTTAAAAATTGTATTTTCCTTATGAAAAAAATTATACTTTTCCTATAAAAAATTTCATTTCTGGGCCGATTTTGGAGTGCATTTGCTTTTAAAATTGTATTTTCCCAATAAAAAAATATATTTTACTTATAAAAATTGCACTTCTGGCCAATTTTAGAGTGCATTTTCTTTTAAAATTGTATTTTCCCTATAAAAAATTGTACTTTACCTATAAAAAATTGCACTTCTGGGCCGATTTTGGAGTGCATTTTCTTTTAAAATTGTATTTTCCCTATAAAAAATTATACATCCCCAAATTTTACAGAAATTGTACTTTTCCTATAAAAATTGTACATCCCTATAAAAAAAATATAATTAAAACACATAACACCTAATCTATAGAAAATATAAACACAAAAATCAGAAAATTGCAAAAAATAAACAAATAGAATAAAGCAAAATATAAACACAAAAATCAAAAAAATTACACAAAAATTAACAGATCGCCACACATTAATAAAAAAACAAGTAAAATCCCCCTAATCTGTAATCCTAACAAAACAACATCTAATCTGCAAAAATTACACAAAATTTTGAGAAAACCTAATTACAAATTACATAATCTGCACACAAAAAAAAATGAAAATTATAGAAAATAAATTGTCGCCCCACGCGTCCACCAGAAACCCTAATTCTGCATCGCCGCCGCCGCCGTCTCGCAACCCACCACATACACAAAGATATATCACTCAAAATTCTCAGATCTAAACAAATATAGAAAAAAAAAATTAAAAAAAAAAAAAAACCATACCTTTGTCGCCCCCCGCACCACGCCGCCACCCGCACCACCGCGCACAACCACGCCTCCGCGGCACAACCCACACCTCAGCGGCCCTCACACACAAATCGTCCCTCAGTTATTCGAAAATTGAAATATTAAATTGGAATAGTGTTGGTGACAACTTTTTAATGGCAAAAATGTAATAAAAATTGATTCTAGGGGTAAAAATGTCTCATTTTTCAGACCTAGAAATACTACTCAAATTTTTTCAGACCTAAGAAATACTTTTTTCTATTTTTTTGTCACATTAGAAATCATTATCTCTTGTTTTTTTCCCCTGTTTTTCAATTTTTGTCCCATATCTTTAGCAGTTGACAAAAACCAAATCACAGTGATTCTATAAAATTGACAAAAACTTTTATGAACTTGAGTTTCTGTAATTTTTTTCTTTTTAAGTATCCCTAATAAAAAAATCAAGCATTTTTTTAAACAACCACACAACAATAACACGTTGTATGCATAATTGTGAATTGGTTTTAGAGTGAGTTACTTTCTGGTTCCATTTGACCTATTTTATTGCAAATAGGTTCCAAATATTATAAACATTATTAAGAGGTTTCATATGGTACTTGTAATGACTTTAATGCCCTTAATGAACCATTTTTCAGCCTCCTACTCCCAATGCACCTATTACTAGTCAAAATCAATCTCAACCAATCTCTACATTTTTTATATAGGGAGTTTGAATTTTTTTCATTCAATATAGATGATTTTTTCAATATACATGGTTCTTTAATTTTTTTTCAATATAGGAAGTTTGGATTTTTATAATATTTCATTCACTGTGTTTTGCAAATATTTATATATATTTTTATCTAAAATTTAAAAAATTACATAATTTCGTCTTCTTCGGTATGCATATATACACGAATACATGAATATATGCATATAAATTTGAAAAAAAAATCCATAAATCTTCAAAATCCATCTTCTTCCACCATTTTCATCTTCTTCCACCAAATTTACATATCTAAAAAAATCCAAAATGTTTACATATTTTCATTTTAATTCAAAAATTTATATATCTTCTACTTTTTCCACGCCAAGATATCTTACGATTTAATATATCATATCACGCATCTAATACATGAACATATGCATAAAATCTTATGAAAAATCTATAAACCCAGATTCAAATTCTTCCACCATCTTCGTCTTCTTCTTCCAATAAACTCAGAAAAAATTCAAATTTTCTATAAAAATTTCAATTAGCAAATAAATATATAGTACAAATTCATTTTGAATCCAAAAAACTACAAAACTCAGATCCATTTTCATCTTCATCCTCCATTTCTTCAGGAAACATACAAACCCAAACACAACCACAAATCCCTCTGTAAAACTCTGTTTTAAAAAAAAAAAAAAAACTCAAAATCCCATTCTTGGCCATTAAATCTGTTTGCAGCAGCAATACTAATCCCATTCTTCATCACCACAGCAAATTCGGCCCCACGTTCCAATAACAAAACCAAATTGCTCAGTTTTTCAAACAAAACAATTTTCAGTTTTTGAATCAAGCAAAAACAATAACAAAACCCCGAAATTAAGCAAACAACCCAAAATTAGGAATCAATAACCCAAATTCCAGAACTCAAGAACTAAGAGAATCAATAATACAAAACACAAACCCTTTGTTTTCATCAAAATTACCCAAAAATAACTCAAACCCATTTTAGAAAATCTCTACAAAAACCACAAACTGCTCTCTCTTTCTTCTTTTTCTTCCAATTCACCGTTTCAGGCTTTCAGCCCTAAAAAATTTTAAAATAAAATTAGTACTCTAAAATTAGGGAAAATTCAAAATGGGAAGTGAAATAGGTACACACCTTTGAAATAGGCTTAGATTTTCGTCTTCTCTGCTTCGCTGGAGGTGGAGTTGCCGACGCAGCGCAGATCATCATCTTCGCGGTGCCGCGATTGTGGAGTAGGCGGCGCCGCCGTTCTGGTTATGGTGTGGGGCGACGGCGGGCGGTTGAGGGGTGGGGGGCAGGGCTAGGGTTTGGCTACGGCGTCACCGTCATCCGACCATCTATCCACTTTTTTCGCCGATTTGGAGGTGGTGGAAACCTTTTAGTAATTGCAAAAAGTCTTAAAATCTCTTAGCAACATTATGGTCATTTCTCAAGATTTTATAGGAGACGTTACTCCCAACAATATATTTAGGGTATACTTCAAAATTCAGTTGCTCATATTGCAAATTTTATATTCATGCTATTTGACTTTTGCGCATCAAACTTTTTCTTTTTATTGTCAATTAGTGAACCGTTAAAATTCGATTTTGTAATTCTCATTTGTTTGAGGTGGGATGGAATCAAATTTGAACAAATTGGGTATGAGACGAGTCTAGACTTGGTCAGTGGGTTTTTCTGCAGTCTGACTAATGCTCTTAATTCACGCTTCCAACTTTTGACATTTATTTTTAATGATGTGGCATGTATGCTACTTCTAAATCAACCGCTACTTACTTATTATATTATAATCTAATATAATTTATGGGTCCACACTGCTTGTCATAACTTATACTCCTCCTTATTAATACTTTCAACTGCAAACTCATGCCTTTTAACCCGTTGCATTATTTAAAAAAAAAAAAAAAATTTGGATTTTTGGTCACTAAGCAACGATTCAAATTAAGAGTGTTAAAGCCACAATAGCTTCATTTTGGGTTTGGGCCATTACACAATAACATATTTATGTGTACGTAGTAACACACTTTTCAATACCTTATATGTGCTACTATAAAAATAAATATATGTACTAAAACGATAAGTATGTGTTACTTGTCCTTACAGTAATACTTACTTGTAACGGTAATACTCATGTTTTCCCTAAGTAACATAAATCTGGGAGCGAACATGATGCTAAGTGGGCACCACCTTAATTTTCATTATAATTGTATTAAACAAACTGGGCCTTTAAATGACTATGCAGACAACGGCCAAATTGAATATTTAGACAATTTGGAAACTGAGATCTTCGATTCGGGCCAGGTAATATATTTAATGGGGAAGGGCGTATGAATTTCATGGAGAAGAATTGGGCCCTCTATACTTGAGAGTGGGCCAATTTCTAATATTAATTTGAAATTTGTTGGCCTGATTTTTGTGCTGGTAATTCAGATTTTATATATACGGGCCTGCTACCTTTGATGAGTTTGGTGAACCAGACTTGTCTAATAATTCTTTGGGGTCTTTGGATTTGTTACCACATATTAGGCAGAATGGGCATAATGATATTTTTGAAAATTTTGATAGATCCGATTTTGTTAATGGACAAAGGCTGAATGGTCCATTTAATTTGGATACTGAGGATTTTAAGCCCGACAATTCGTTTGATGATATTTGTGAAGATGTGTTAATAAAGTTTTTGGAAGGGTTTGAGCTTTGGAATAATAAAAAAAACTTTGGGCCTTTTATTGCTGATGGGATGGACTGTTTTACTGAATCTCCGTATTACGATGGACCACCTATTTATGATGAAGGGAAAGAGCAACCCGTAGTTAATTATATGCCTTCCATTTTTTATGTCGAACTCACAGATGATTCGAGCCAAAATTTCGAAACGAACTATGGCGTTTACAATGCAAATTTTTTGGATCTTCATGTGATCTTCGCCAAGTCCTACTTCGATGAAGATAAAAGTTTTGACTCCTAGAATAATTATTATTTTTTTATAATTAATGATAGTTATTTTGTTGGTTGTACTATGAAAAATTCGCGCTATCGCCTAAAGATTTTTTGCCACACCCAAACAGCTGATAATTTTGAATTCAATAATTTGGTGGCAATAAGTCAGCGATTAGATGAAGGGGAGCTTTTAGGCTCGAAGAGAGAGCGTTTTCAAAATTGGTCCTTGATCTTGAAGGGGACGGAAATGATGCGAACAAGGATTTTGAGCCCAATGAGTCATGCGAGAAAAGATATTGTCCAAGTTTTGATTCTTGCAAGATCCAAGATTTGGCAAAATCCACAAGATTTGGCAAGATATGCAAAATCCACAAAATTATCCTAGTTTTATTATTTAATTGTCTATATTCGTTTTTTATCCTTTAATTTCGCATTTATCGAGTTGTTAGATTTATTTGCTAGATTTGATCCTTTTTAGATTAGGGTTGGTCCTTTTTGTTCTTTAAATACCCATAGACGTTTTTCTTCTTTTTTCATCAATGAATAAAAATAACTTTTCTTTGGCAACTTTATCAAAAATCAATCGTTCTCCTGTTGACCTTAGTCAGGGTGTCGATTTTATATTCGTTCTCCTACTAGTCTGCGCTAGAGCAACGAATTTATCTGTTCCCAAATCATAATTCTCATCATAATCATGGGACGGAGGGAGTACTAATAAACAACTCTCACATTAAACTACGTGTAAACAGTAAATGTTGAAACAATAAATATAAAGAGAATTCAAAATTGTAAAATTCCTCCATTTATCCCAATAATATAAAGATATTATATTATATTTGTACAAGCAAGGAAGAAAAGAGAGAGTGCATCATGTCCCCAAGGTGAACTTAGAAAATATTTCCATAAGTTGGAGCAATTACAATACAAACCACATTTACATGCTTATTAAAAATAAAGAAGATCCACCTAGTTTGCCCCAATATATATCGTCGGAGAACTATTGCAACTCTCCCACAGGAGCTTCATTCAGCCACAGGAAATGTATGAAGTCATACAACTTCGCACTCACACTAACCTGCAACTCAAACAATTATGTCATAGCAAAGGATTAATTACATGTTAGAGATCATTATTTAAGGCACTTTTACCCACTATAACTTTGCAATAATTTCACACTATACCAAAATATAAATTGCAAAATGGGTCCCGTATTTATTGGTGTTGGCAATTTTAATCCTATATAAATCAATTTTCTCAATTAAGTCCCCATACTTTTTAAAATGATGCACTTTTAGTCTTAAAATGGTAGGTTGCAGAATTTTTGCACGTGCCGCTCACGCGAGTTGGCGGAGTTCCATGTAGCAACCGGATAAAAGACTTTACGTCGCTTACGTGGAATAATGAGATCCCAACATATAAATTTAAATTAAGAAAATCACAAATCAATTTTCATCGTAAAATCAATAATTATCAATGTAGGACTAGCATTGTATAATAAAAATATCACAGGGCTAAACGACCAACACCCAATAATAAATATGGGATCAATTTTTCGATTTACTGCACTATAATCATCTCATGTGGAATACTGCGCAGAATGTTCGTCCAAAGATGGTAAAGTTTGAAAAGTCGTGTAGTTTAGGAGGCAAATTCGAAAACCAAAAGAAGTTATTGATGTATCGTTAGTAGTTGTGAATGTACCTTGTATGGCGTTGGGTTCAGCCTCCTCATATGGTCGGGTCGCATCAGCTCCAGTTGCCTAATGCACCCTTCTCGAATCACACTAATGGCTGCTAACTCTTCTCTCTCTTTTCCTACAAAATAAACTTTGTTTATATGATGACTACTTCATATAATGCACATAACATAATTTTTATTATAATCACAAGATTTAATGGAGATGTGGATCATCACAACCCAGAGCAGCACATGTATGGAAGACATAGAGATGGTGGTTCAATTTGTTTGATGGTGTTTGCCTGAGCTTATAAGGTCCTTAAAACAGTTTATAGATATTTAGGAGTGTATAAGCTCTCAAAACGTGTTTTTTTTGGTGAAAAAGATGTTTAACAACTTATAATATTTTAAAATGAGCTCTTTGGTCAGACGGCCAGCGGTTGGCGATATGTCAACATCAAGAATTATAATTAGCTTATATTAAATTTTTAAAAAAAAACTCTCAAATTATCAAAAACTTTTTACTAGACAAATACTTTAACAACTTATAACCTCCTTAAAATTTACCACATCTTAAAAAACTCTTGAAACAATATACAAGATATTTAAAAAATTAATATTATATAACATATTTAAAATTAGTTTAGCCGGGCTCTTATATGTTCTGCTTATATCAAATTACCCAAATTCCTTCGAAAGTGATATCGATTGGGAAATAAAATATAAAGCACATAATATGATAGATACTTAAATAACACACATAAGATTCCGATATTATATTTTCAAAGATGCATGCTCAAGATTTAAAAATAAAAAACTCAACCTGATCTACCAGGCCAATAACACTTCATAAGCTCCTCTACACGCTGTGGCACGACATATGCTCTCTTGGATTCATTGAACGGATGACGACAAAGTATTCGTACACCTACCTGTATATCATAGCAGAAAATTTATAGGTAAAAAAGCAAGGCACAAAAAATTAAAACACTCATGCTGATTAAAAAGTGATACATGATTAAACAGAGTAGCATTACTTGATAACTTCCTAGGAGAATAACTTAAATATTCTTAGTACCATCACAGGTGGAGTATACATACTCGATGGTAGATTCCTTGCATTCGTTGAAAAGATATTTTCGTCAAGATGTATGTTCTACTAAGGATTTTTTTCAAAAATAGTATTCCCTCCGTTCCAGTTCCAATTTAACTGTTGTTTTTGGCTTTTCATGTAGATTAAGAAAGTCATTAATATCTACAATTATTTGAATGAATTGACTAATATACCATTTTACTGATGATCAATGAAATATTTATGGTTATTTAGAACAAACATTAAGAAGATTGTGAAGTTGGAAAAATTAATTTCTCTTGGAGAACCAAAAGTGAAAGATCTTTTGGGATAATTTCTTTTCTCTAAAATGATAGTTAAATTGAAGAGAAGGGGTATATTGAACTTAGTTCTAGAATAGCAGCAGCAGCACTTATGCATATTAAAATTTTGTTTTGAAGAAGTCATATGAAGTTAATCATGCTTGTTA
Source organism: Stenogyne calaminthoides (assembly GCA_037126765.1). Taxonomy (NCBI): domain Eukaryota; kingdom Viridiplantae; phylum Streptophyta; class Magnoliopsida; order Lamiales; family Lamiaceae; genus Stenogyne; species Stenogyne calaminthoides. Next base: position 28,954,147 of record JBBCBC010000002.1, read on the forward strand.
CTAAACTGTTGAAGCAACAATAAGGGGCGCTTGGTTCAAATTTTGTAAAAGGGAATGTAATGAAAATCTCCTTTCCTTGTATATCCTCGTAATGAGAGGGATATGTTGGAGGAAGGGTTGTCCAAACGGTGGTTATGTTGGTACTGTGTTGCCCTAATTTTGGAATAAAATGGAAAATTACTGGTTGCTGGTTGGAAATAGTGGAATGATGGAGGAGAAATAATTATAGCAGGCGAGGTAGATCAAATTGGGGTAATGATTAACTTATTTAGGAGGGAGGTAGAGGACTGATCATTTTTTATCTCATTAACCATCATAATTAGCCTAAACTCATTCTCATTCCAATTGAAGAATTTTTAACCAAGCGCCCCTTAGATGTTGGAATTTTAAACTAGAAAGTGATGGGGTAAAGAATAATATAAAGCTCCAGTGAGCATCTATCATTAAGTGCGCAAATTAAAGAACCTTTGGAGGTGGTTCGTTTTCCCCAGTCATAATGTCTACAAGAGGATAACCTTCCTTCCCATATAATCGGTAGGATCTCTTTTTGCATGGAATGGAGACCTGAAACAAATCTCAATGAGTCCCCCCAAAATAATATGCCATGTAATCAAGAGGGTCGATCAAACCTTAGAAACATCTTCAGAAAGCTTTATACGAGGCTGATCGTTTATTTCAACCAATTTGAAGACAACGCCTAGGGCAGGTTGAGCATAGCATGTAACCAAATGAGTTCCAATTCCAAAGGCATCAATTTCATGACCCTGACCATATAAAAGTAAACGATGAAAAATATATAAGTCTCCATCCATATCAACCACAATCAATAAAAAAGCAGATAACCTAAAGGGAAAGTGGTTTTACAGTCCTGTAAGCTACCCCATTTTCGATTTCAGGGTCCAGTCGACTTTCAGGAATTGAGAATAGTCCGACAACATTCCATTGTTCGGCACATTATTCCGGTAACCGGCTGTAGTAGGTGAAACATCCGGTTGACACTGGCGTGGCAGCGTCTGATTTGTCCACGTGGCAGATTCTGATTGGCCAACTCGATGTTTCACCACCTACAACCGGTAACCGAACTAAAATATCGAAAAAAATTGAAAGTTTCAGGATTATTTTTAAATCTTGAAAGTCAACAGGGGCGAATTCAAAATATAACTTAAAGGACTAAAAAGACAATTTTCCCTCCCTAACGTTAATTGAACTATTTTCATTTTCAGCCATTCACGATCTCCCAATTTCTCTATCAGGCTAGGGGCATCATAACTCGACAAAGAATTAATTAATTATCAGAATTCTCTCTTTTTAGTTTATCTATTCTAGGAAAACAAGGAATACTTAGATCCATCCCAAGCTTTAACATGAATCCCAACTCATTTGCTTCTCAAGAAAACAATTAGAATTTCAGGAGGATTAAGCATCTCAGGAAGCTTTCAAAATTTACTCATCCTACTACCCACATTATATATATTGTAAGAAGCTTTGAGACATTTTTGGAGTAAAAACAGCGGAAAAGAGATATCAGCTACAAGGTGAAAAAAAATAAGAGAAACAATATGCTTCTATTAATAGAAAGGGACAATGTTAGGATGCACAATCATCTCAACCAATAACTAAAAGTTCCCTACCTTCCCAGCTAGGGACAGAGGGAGATGAATCCCTGGGGTTTTAAAAATATATGGGGGCATTTTAGTAATTCAAGTTACTTTATCGAAATAAAATTATTTCACGTATAATTAATTTAGATTTTTATTAACTCGTCTCTTTGTGTGTGATTAGTTAATCTATTTTTTTAAAAGTATATCTACTTGTTTCTCTTTTCTTGTCTTGGGTGAAATAACAGAGTTTATATATTCAACAGACAAATTTATTACTTGAATACTTGCAGATAATAATTAGACTTATACCTAAGCAAAACACTAGATATAATATGTTGTGTTCATGTTAAAAACTATCTGTTGAAGTTGTGCTTTAAGAAATATAAAAAATTATTTATACTTAAAATCCCATAATTTAATTCTTTATACTAAATTTATTTTAGTTTCTTTGAGTATCAATTGTTATATCGGAAGATGGGGAGTAAAAATTTATTGTTTCTAAAAGAAGAAAGTAACAATAATACTTCAATTTTGTTTATTCACAAATGTTAGTAATAAAGCTATTATACAGTTATTTCAAAATATGACGGCAATACAGAGAAATTTTATGATGTAATTCTATTAAATTGTTTATTTTATGAAGTTATGATGTAATAAAGTTAGTCTATTAACATAAAAATTTGTATTAATTTTTATTTTATATTTAGAGTTTATACATATTATTTGATTTTTACACCTATTGTTAATTAGTTGGGCCCACTTAAATGAAATTTATGGCTCCGTCATTGTTCTTAGCTACATATAACAACACTAAGATGATGTTTGTTTTGGGTTTTAAGTGGTTTCCAAAAAATCGATTTTTGAAATCCCGATAAATAATAAGGTGAGTGTGTTTTGAAATTTTGAATAGGGTGAGATTTAACCTTACGTCAAATCAATGTGTAAGAGTAAATTATGTTGTATTATTATATCGTTATTGGTGTGATTTTAATGATTGTATGGCGTACGTTATTTTTAAAATTAATAGAAAGTGGACCGGATTTCAAACTCCCAAAAGTAGAACCAAATTTAGATTACCTAGTTTTTAAAACCCAAAACAAACATCACCTATTTCTGATGAGTACGCACACTTTACTCGATATATACCCATACCTGTTTATTTAAAGCATCCAAAGTTTCTTCATTGAGGTCATTACTTGCTGTAATGCATGTCTTTCCAAAATCAGGCAACCCAAATTCCTTCTCTACAGTTTGGAAGAGCTTTCGACTTTCGCATGAAAGATAGGCAAGATCGCCAGAGTCCAGCCTAACACCTAATGCTTTATACCTGTAAAAAGGATATTTATTTTATTAGTATCAATTAAGATGTAAAACATTACATATTGCAGAATTTAAAAGAAAAGCTGTGCCCATTTTTCTGACAGCAAAAATAAAAGAAGGAAATAATACTAAGCCCTATTTGAACAGTGTACAAAATCCTTAGTGCTCCCTAACTTTTAGTTACAAACAGGAATTACTACCAAATAGATAAAACCAATTTATACGTAATCATCCTCACGGCCTAGCAGAAGTGATTTGCAAGAGTAAAGAATCAGATGTAGCCCTTTTAACTCACCCTAAATCATTGAGAGCTAGAGCTACTGCACAGAAATTAGGAATACCGCTTCGCATAACCTGTTCACATAATCACAAAAGCTGTTACCAAATATAGGGGAAACACTCACAACACACACAAACAAGGAACACTTGTATTGACAAACATCCGATCAATGAGATTTAGAGCCATATAAGCTCCATAAAACAGCTTATAAGCTTATTTAAGGAGCTTATAAGTTCTCAAAGTGTTTGGTAAAAAAAGACGTTTAATAGTAGCTTATAAGATCTTAAAATAAGCTTTTTACAACTTACAAGCTCCAACAAATAAGTACCAGTACCCCAATTTTATTTTATTTTTGTAAAATCTTTCAAGATATACTTAAATAATAGATTTTTAAAAGCATAAATCACCCCACCCACCCAAACCCACACCTCACGTCCACCAACCCACCCACCTCCCAGGTCAACACAAAATATATAAATATAATTATTTTATATTAAAATTAAACAAAATATATCTCAAATTATTAAAGAAAATGTTTTATTAGCCAAACACTTTAACAACTAATAATCTACTTAAAAGTTACATCCTATAAGCTCTTGAAAAAGACTTATAAAATGTGAGCTTATAAGATGTTTAAAATAAGCTTTAGCCAAACGTCTCTAACATGATACATGGACATTTTCTTGTTCGAGACTCAGAGATTCCGACAAATAGGCGAGAAACAACTCTATATAGTCTTTTCAACAAGAAACCGAATTATAAACAGCTTCAGTTTTATGACATTTCACCAGAATAAGGGTCCAATGTCAAGGAAGATAAAATTTATTATTTCATTGTTTTCATCATAGTTATTAATGGCGCAAGGCGCCACAAGGCGCGAAGCAGCGCCTAGCGCCTTAGGCGCGCCTGGCGCCTTAGGCGCGCGCCTTGCATCCCTGGAAAAAACAACATAAGACCTTGATAATTTCTTAGTAAACCTAACCATTGCTTCTGTAGCAATACCCCAAGTCAAATTTTCACCTTGGTGAACCAACTCATCTTCATCTTCCATTAGACCAACCACCCACTCATTGCTTTCATCTATATCCCTCAAAGAGATAGGATCAATGTGATTACGTGAGTCATACCGATTACCGATGCTTCAACGCACGATTATACTTGATAAAAAGTGAATCTTGAAACCCTAGATGCGTTTCACTTAAATATTAAGACTTAAGATATAGTATTTTTTATTATTCTGATGTTATTTGACAAATAAAAAAATGAATATTTTTATTTCAAACCCTAGATGTAAGCAAGGCACGCCTTAGGCGAGCCTTTTGCCCGAGTCAAGGAGCGAAAGGCACCCCCAGGCGAGCGCCCAGAAAATCCCAACCGCCTGGACCTATGGCAGGCGAGGTGGCTAGCGCCCCGAGCGCGCCTCGGGAGCGCCTTTAATAACTATGGTTTTCATGATATGGGCAGAGGGTTAAATAAAATACAGTAATGGAAGCTCAATTGATAAACTAATACATAAAGGACCTCCATGAAAAACTTCCAAGATAAACCTTTTATAAGGATTCAAAAAATAACTCAATTGATCCCATGAAGCAATTATGCAGCTCCAATAGAATGAAGTGTCTTAACTGTCCTACAAATAACTATAAGCCATGAAAAAAAAAAATGTGGCCAATTACAAAATTCATCATATTAGAACACTATATGTAATGATAAATCCAATGAACAAGTGAGAGTTCTCACTTACATCATACGTGTCGACGAGGGCCAAAAAGTTCTTTGGAAAGGCAAGGGCATACGAGATAAAAGCAGCTAATTCACTTTGATTAGTTTCCCCAAAGATTCCACCTAATAGCTCTGACCACTGAACAGATCCAGAAAATGAACAACAAACATCATAAAAAGCACATAATTATCAATATGATTAAAACAAAACCACTTTCATTTATAGAAGAATATAGTGAAGGTTTTGTGAACTTTTGCATTTCACAGATAGAAGTATATGTCAAAGGCATTGTATATACAAAGAGTGCAGGATTTAGCAAACACTTAGGGTTCAATACTAACACTTGATGATGGTAAATATATGAGTCCTTTGTAGAAAAGTTCTGTGGGTTGACAAGGACAAGAAAACTGTAAATAATGAATAATTTGAAAATGAAATAAATAGTCAAAAAAGCATTAACTTCATCAAACCTTTAATTTGCTTAACCATGCCTGCACCAAACTAACAAAATCCTCACAAACATTTGAGCCATCAGAACTCTTCAGTGATTTTTCAATGATCTCATCAGGGCTCTGCAAAATCACTTGGTTGTCTGAGATAATAATATATTAAAAGAATAAATAGAAAAGAAAAGAAAACAAACTTCGCAAAATGTAAACTGAGCGCCTAAATATTGCTTATAAGTAAGGCCAAGATAAACCAGTTTGTACGAATAACTCAGCACATTGCACCGAGTTCAGAAGCATGAATTAAGTATTTATATAATGCATAAGTACATTATTCTAGTAAAATCACAAAATAAAGAACCACTTAGGCTTTAAATGCAGATGGGAAGAAGTTAAGCTATATCTGTTTTGAAACCTATCCTGCCTCGTCTCATCTATACAATAAGGCAAGCAGAATTGCCAGGGAAAAACAAAAGGCAGAGAAAATCAAACATAATGAATACATGCAAAAGTCTTATCTTAATATTATCAGTTTCTCCAAGTAAAAAGGAATTCCAGAGTATGAAGACAAAAGGCAAAAGTCTTATCTTAATAAATCAGTTTCTCCAAGTTAAAAGGGAATTCCAGAGTATGAAGACAAAAGGCATAAATGGGTACATACAAGCACACAGTCACACACGAACGGGCAAGTGTAAAACAACTTCCAAAAACAGTTCCTGACCCTCATTAAAAAATGTCTTACTTATCAGAAAAAGATCTTCTTGGATTGTGCAATCAAGATTTTAAAAAGTAATTGGTAATTAAAAACCCAACACATGAGGAGATATTGAGTAGAGATTAGCTTTGACCTAAACAAATTTATAGTACCTACCATAAATGAGCTGACAAAGGCATGAGAATGTGTTCCACGGAGTGGTATTCCAAATAATCTTCCAGCAGCAACATTGCTGTCAGAATCCAACGATAAAGGCGAATGAGCCTTATAATAATCAACATTAACAGAAGTGAATGTGTAAAATGGAATAAACCGAGAAAAGTCTAACTACAATATTATCTACATGTCTTATGCTGAAGGCAGGATAGTTGACCCATTTTCCCCCAATAATCTCCAATTAGTTTTTCTTTGATGCTGCCTTTTTTGGGCTCATGAGAAAAACATAGATATAGCAAGGAGTAAATAAAGTTGAGTTTTCTGTTCAAAAAAGATCAAGCACAAAACAAACTTGTGCATGCACATAACCAGCTAGAGGTCTAGGACTGGATGGTCAATTTGGTATTACAAGGACAAGCTGCTAAAGATTTGTTTTTAAAATAATTAAATTCCCAATCTATAATCCATTGGCAATAGAGTAAACCAAATATTAGTGTTGGGTTTATTTTTCTAACTTATTTGCCTGGTCCCAAGTTATATCATAAATTACAAGTTTCATTGAACCAAGATAGGACTAGTAACTTAAATAGAAAAGCAAACATTTCATGGTGAGATAGAACAGAAAGGAAATTATAAGAATTTGTTTCCTAGTATCTCAACAGCAATGAGGTTATTAAAAACACTAAAACAACATATTTCATTAACCGTTTTATTACTTTCTCTCTCATGCAGTAATAATGATACTTATGCTCAAATACAAAGTGGAAGACATTTGAGAGTTCTTTTGAATTTTTACAAAAAATTATGTAAATTGTTGATGCCTAAACCTAGCATGGCACAAACATTCAGAAGCTCATAAGACTTGTTCAAAAGAAAGTATTTGTTGACCAAAATTAGAAAGTTCAATCATGTTAAACCAGAAATAGAAAGAGTGGTATTTCATATTGTGGTTTCATTGTAGAGAACCTTGTTGCATCGAATCCACCCATGAAGCAATACTTCGATGCTGATATACCCCCATCAGGCCCCTGCAGAAATACGATGCAGACACCCAATTTATGATTGTTAATAAAAATCAGTCCTCCGAAATTAAATGGACAAGTTATTTGACCTGAGCCCGTCGAAGCCCAAATTCAAGAAGAAGTTTGGACTTCCCAGCAACAAACCGATGCCTTGCAGCGTTTGTAGCGACCAATGACGCGAAATTAATAAGATTTACAAGTGGAGTTTCCAGCAATTGAACCACCTTAAAAGACAACGACAACATTAATGAGTTGTCACTACAACGAAATAAAAGTTAATTTTTTTTAAAATGTGAAAAATAAAAGATGAATTTGTGATAGTACACTACAAAGTACTTACAGCTACTGGCCCTTCAATCCTCATCAATGGTATCTTTGGAAATACAACATACCCTTCAGAGATGGCATGTATCTCCATATCCGAACAATCTACTCCCCGGAGGTAGTCAAAGAAGCCAATCTAAGGTCAAACATAAAAAATTCCAGCCCATTTACACAAGATAATCAACTTTGGACAATATAACCATATACAACTAATTAGATTCTATTAGTCAAGCAGTTCAAGAAAAAAATCAAGATATTTGGAAAACATGTGGAAATTCGCCAAAGAGAAAGTGAAAAAAGAGTCAAGAATTCTTGACTGAACTATAGATGTTATCACATTATATAACACATTATTCACTTATCTTACTTGGTTGAAATGATAGAATGACAAACTGAACATTTTGTTCAAGGAATAACACGTATTGTATCAAGTTACATCTTGAGTGGCTAACTACTATTATTGAAGCCTTGGGAGTTGATCTTGATGTTATAATCTAATTAAGTTTACTGGCAGTTCTTTACCCATGTCTTCAGACATCAGCTAAATTATCTATCATATAAAATAATTAACTGTGTCTAGAAAGTTCTGGATGATTACATCCATAATGGGAACTAAAAATGGTTTAAATTACAGGATTTACATAACTTACTAAGGTAAGGAATTTACCTAACTGAGACACAATCCATAGATACAATTTGACGAAGAATTTGACAAAATCTATTAGTAACAACGATGAATATAAGAAAGAAACTATAAATAGATTGGTGTGTGCAGTATAGTATAGATTAATACCTCGCAAGATGGAGGTAAGGAGGCTTGAACAAAAGCAATCTCATCCTCTGTAAATCTAAAATTAGCAATTAACCTAATACACTCTTCTAGGCCAGCAAAAACTGTGTATTCCCCCCCAAAGGGATTCCTCCGAAAGTACAAGTCAAACCTGAAGATAACATAACATTACATATAAGAGATCAAACATGCACAAACATTCTCTTTGATAATTTGTAGAGGCAAAAAAAGGTTACCAAAAGATTTGCTTACGGCCAAATCAATTGCATTTAGCTGATCTGATGTAGTATGACATTGAAGGACAATTGGGACATTTATCAAAAGCTTATAATTTTAGGCAGATACAGCATATGCAAATTCTTTAATATGCAGATAAAATTTAAAATTGAGAGTTTCTTTACCACCGTAAACCATGTCATGACAAAACTGTACTCATCATAAAGTAAGCAGAAATAATATACCCATAAAGGCTAACTTATTACCCCAGTTTTTCTATTTATCGATAAGTACATCTTGAAATAAATTCCAAGCTACCAAATTGAGGAGGAAACTCATTATTTTTTAATTTACTTTCTGACAAGAAACAAGAATTTTATTAATAAAGTAGTGAATAAAAGGATTATCAAAGGAAACTCATTATTAGATACACTGTCACAACAGGATGAAAGAATGAGAATTGAGAAAACATAAACTCCGAACATTCCAAAATAAATAATATCACCCAGAATTTCCCAAAGATGATATTATCCATGTAAAAAAAATCTCTTTATGGAAGGAGTGGATAATCTGTTAAGGATGCAATATAAATAATTTTCATACTACATCAGACTTCTTTGCAGTAATTCACAAGATCATTAATCAATTAAGCAAACCGGAATTTAATTACAAAAGCTATTAAACTAAGTATTTCCCTTACAAGATACATGAATTCTAAGCACAGTCATCAGATGGAGCAACTACAGAAAGTAAAGAAATTATAATAAAAAAATGTCAAAATCTCTCTTGACCATAGTTCTATAATTAATCAACAACCATCAGTCAACAGCTAACCCTAATTACGTTAACTGGAATAACACGCTTAATTTTTCAATGTTTATTCAAATAGAACCATTAAAGATCATATACACCTTACAAATAGCCACCAACCAAAATCACAGTCGATCGTATTAAACACAAAAATACTACACATTCCAGACCGTACTTTAAACCACAGAATCCCTAAAAACTTGCAAGTGAACGAATGATGACAAAAACATCAATTAAAAAAAATGCAATTACACTGCGCGTTCATTGTGCTTGCCGGCTTTCCAGTAAGCATAGGCCATGGTGAACTGATAAAGGTCCGTCAACAGAGGCGTCACCATCGGATTAGTGGGCCCATCGATGCCGCTGTCTCCCCTCTCTTCATTCCTCAAACCATTCGCCACCACATCCGCCGCCGCCGCCATTTCGGAATACTATTCGAAACCTATAACTCAATCCAATTCAATAAACTTCGCTGAATCGATGCTGCGATTTATATACTACACAGAGAGAAGGATATGCGCGTCAAAAGCTGAAAAACGTTACAAACAACGCCAGAATAGAAATTCGGACCTCGGATTAATATATATTCAATGTATATTCGTATAATTATGTGCATATATATGTATAATAATATTGAAGCAAAGTAGAAGCCGGCGAATCGAGACAAAGGAGATATGGTTTTGTGGCGGTAGGGTACACTAGGGGTGAGCATCGGTCGGTTTGGTGAGCAAATCGAATCGAAAAATCATAACCGAACCAAATCGAAGTTTCATATTTGGTAACCGAACCGACCAAATGAACATGATAACCGAACAGCACGGTGTACCATGCACTCATAGTGCATTTTAGAACGATGCAATTTGTTTACACTGAACCGTGCAATTATTAATATGGAAAAATAGTTGCACGGTTCAGTATAAACAAGTTTTAAAATGCACTATGAGTGCAAGGAGCACCTGGATGCACATGAGATCCACTCATAAAATATAGAGAATTTTAAGGTATTGTGAGGTCCATTTATAAATAAATAAAATAAATTTTGTGGGTAAAGTACAATGACAATTTGAGTAATTAATTGATGGTTAGAGCATAGAGATAAAATGATTGTGTTCAGAAATGGAATTAACACACTTTTGATGATCGGACAAAAAAGAATACTGAGCACATTTTTTGTGGACAGATGGAGTATTTTACAATCTTATCTAATCTTAATTAATTTTTTAAACCAAACCAATCGAGAGGGTCATCCACAGTCATGGGAGGTTTGATATAATAATGAGGATTTGTGGTAAATTCAAATATTCTAATAAAATGATTAGCTAAATTATTGATATTTCTACAAACAAAATTAACCATGTAATCACTATAGTATTGCAATATAGTATGTAATGTTTAATAATGTGGGTGAATAAATCATATTAGGGTTATAGTTATAAAATTTTAGGAGTGTATTAAGAATTTTTTTAAAAAGAATTAAAATATATTATGGATTACTTAGTAGAATAATTGATTAATTGAGTATAATAAAACCTCTATAAATTAATACTCGATAATAACCTCTATAAGTTAATAATTTTATTTTGTTCGAATTGGGTCCCCTTAGTAAATTAATAATTTCGATAAATTAAAAAAAGATGAGGCTGGAAATGAAATGGGCGTTGTTGGGGTCACCAAATTAAAGGGTCGTTGGAAAATTGGATCCTCAGCGGGTCATATTAACCCTGCACCCAACGCTTGGGGTGTATTGACTTGAGTCCACATTGTTGATTAATGTTTTTTTTCCTTTTTTCAGTCAAAGAAAAAAGGGTTTTTTATTAAAATGGGGCACTTTTGAATTTTTATTGCAAAAAACGGGGTTGATTTTAAAAGAATTATGTATCTAGGTGTTGTGCGCTCATAGAGTGCACCACGTCTGTGTATGTATATGTATGTATAACGTGGTGTGTTCACTGAGCGCACCTAATAGCAAGGGTGCAGAAATCGGTAGGCGTCAGGCGGGCATTTCTTGGCTGCCTAGCGCCTAGGCGCCGCCTAGTTTTTTTTTTCAGATATTAATTTTACTTTGAAATTTTCAACATGAAAAATAAAAAATCACAACAATTAACATAAAATCATAGTTAAATTACAAAATAAGAACTCAAAAGTAGTGTTTTTAATTAAAAAAATCAAAAAAAAAAAAAATCGGTCGCCTAGGCGCGATTTGCCTCCTACCTGCCTTGTCCGCACAGACCGCCTAGGCCGCCGCGGCCAACCGGCGCCTAGCGCCTAGGCGCGATTTCGGCATCCTTGCCTAATAGCAGTTGTTTGTATATACAAAGTATATATTGTATCTAAACGTGGTGCTCTTATGAAGAACATCAGGCTGGGTTGATAGGACACCTGGTGCCTTTCAAAAGCGCACCAGGTTTGTACCCTCTTCTCCAACATATATATTCCCAAGAATATATTCGCAACTCTCCCCCCTCTGCCATATATTCCCAAGAATATATTCCCATCTCTCTCTCCACTGCCATATATTCTCATCTCTCTCCCTGCCAACAATGCCGAATATATATATTTCCAACACACATGGTGTCTTTCAAAAGTGCACCATGTCTTCCATGCGTATTCCCCATGCTGTCAATCCTCCAATTCACCCTAATTCACCCGTATTTAAATCCATATCTCCTACTCTCACCATCTCCTCTTCTATTCTCTAAAATATATATCATCACTACACCACTATATCATCACTACACCACCCAAATAATTGTCTCCATCACCACACTCTTCTACTACTTATGATCCATTTTCACATAAGAGTAGAATTTTTACGTTTAAACAAATTATATTTTTTATTTTTTTTGTTATATTTTTTTAGAATATTTATTTATATTATTTTTGTGTTTTAGGTATTGTGCTTATATGGTGATTCTACGATAGATTGACTCAACGACCGTGTATTGAGATTTTTCGGCAATTAAGGTATTTTTTATTTTTAGTTTAAATATATTTCGTATGTTTTTTTATCAAGAAAATATAAAGTGGTTAATTAATTATGTTTTAATAGCTCGTTAAGGTGGATATTCTTGTTATATGTTGCTTTTATGATTTTTCTAGTTGTTAATGGGAAGTGACAGTTATTGCTAATTTGAATACACTCACTTGCAATATGTGAATATTTTTATGCTTTGTATAATATTAATTTATCCGGAAAAAAATATTAAACGCTTAAGCGAACAAGGAAATATTAAAAGTAGTGAAAAGAAAAGCTAAAGACTGGAATATTGGAAGAATTGCACAGATCTTTGCTCACAAATTTAATCGTATTTATTTCTTGATAATTGGAACCAAAATGGAAAATGGAAATGCTCTTCAATTAAAAAGAGTTGAAACAACTTTCAGGTGTTAGAAGGATTTAAATATGGTCACATAGTACTAGTAGTAATGAGTTAAGAGTAAAGTGAAAAATATTTAAAAACAAGTTTGGTTCTTAAAAAATTCTTACAAAATATTTATATTACTTTTAAAAATATACAAATTAATACGTCACCCAAAATTCAGAAATATCCTTATTACACCGTAGTCAATCTGGTCAAATAGAAAGTCCTAAATTTAATATGTTGTGTCAGTGAGTTGATACATATATTGTTATGCTCTAGCCAATTGGTCAAACTAGATTGCTTAAAATTAACGTATTGTAACTCAATAAAAAAGAATGTGATTTATAAAGATGAACTACTATATATGCTATTGGAGTGAGTTAATACATATGTCCTGATTTCGAATGTAGTAATAAGGTTGCTCCATATAAATGTATTTATTAAAGTACATATAAGAATAATATATTGGAATTTGAAAGAATAATTAAGAAAGAGATAAGAGAGATAAAAATTTAAAGATATTAAAAGAAGAGAAAAAGTACATATATATTTTTTTAAAATAGTCTAGATATGGTATGCTCATATGTTGTTGTATGCTGGTTAAGATAGATACCATCACAAATAATAATTCAGGAAAAAAGTTTACGAAGTTCGAATAATTCAGTAAAAAATATAATCAAATTGGTACTCGATCTCGGGATTAAAGGCATGTTTGTAAATTTTAATAAATTTTTTTTTTTGAAAAAATTGTGAGTAGTAGTTTTAAAAATATTAAATTAATTTAGTTTTATTCCTAAAACGCGTTGTGTTTTTTAAGATATGGCAAGCTCGAGTGACATCGGAATTTTTATCAAATCTTGCAAAATTATCGTTGGAGTGACTCGTGTCGATCGTATGATCGATTTCTATGATCTACAACGTGTGTTGTCTGAGATTACGGGATTAAGTTTGCACATGTATTCCTTGAATGTGAGTCTTTAATTTATTTTAATAGCTAATTTTATAATTACATGTATTTTTATTGTCGAGTTATTTTTTTCGTCAAAATTATGAAACACAATCTGGTAACGTAAACATACAACATATTATGGTAACATAACATACAATATATTATGGTATATAATGGTATACAATATATTATGGTATATGGATGGCAATCCTGGTGCGCTTTTGAAAAGCACCAGGTGTCTTGTCAGTCACACTAGGTGCTCTCCATGAGAGCACCACATTTAGATACAGTATATATCTTTATATACACAAGCAGCTCCCTGAGCGCACCACTTTATACATACAGAAACGTGGTGCCTTTTATGAGCGCACCAGCACCTAGATGCATTTAAATTCAACCCCATTTTTACAATAAGAATTCAAAAGTGCCCCATTTTAATAAAAAAACCCAAGAAAAAAACTCCTACTCAAATTTAGTACTCTATTCGTCCACGAAAATTGTGTTCAATTTTTAGAGTGGGTCTCATGTGCACCCGGGTGCATCGTGCACTCATAGTGCATTTTAAAAACGTGTAACTATACAAAATAGAAACATGCAACTATTCCAAACAGAAGCATGCAACTATGTTCCCATGTTAACAGTTGCACTTTTCTTTGTAAATAAGTTGCATTTTTCAGCATAAAAAGTTGCACGCTTCTAAAATGCACTATTAGTGCACGGTGCACCTGGGTACATACAAGACCTAACCCAATTTTTTGGGCATGAATTTTAAGAAAAGATAGATAAAATAAGGTTAAGTTTTATATACATCCAAGTGCACGGTGTACCATGCACTCATAGCGCATTTTAGAACGATGCAATTTGTTTACACTGAACCGTGCAATTATTAATATGGAAAAATAGTTGCACGGTTCAGTATAAACAAGTTTTAAAATGCACTATGACTGCACGGTGCACCTGGATGCACATTAGATCCACTCATAAAATATAGAGAATTTTAAGGTATTGTGAGGTCCATTTATAAATAAATAAAGTAAATTTTGTGGGTAAAGTACAATGACAATTTGAGTAATTAATTGATGGTTAGAGCATGGAGATAAAATGATTGTGTTCAGAAATGGAATTAACACACTTTTGATGATCGGACAAAAAGGAATAATGAGCACATTTTTTGTGGACAGATGGAGTATTTTACAATCTTATCTAATCTTAATTAATTTTTAAAACCAAGCCAATCGAGAGGGTCATCCACAGTAATTGGAGGTTTGATATAATAATGAGGATTTGTGGTAAATTCAAATATTCTAATAAAACGATTAGCTAAATTATTGATATTTCTAAAAACAAAATTAACCATGTAATCGCTATATTATTGCAATATAGTATGTAATGTTTAATAATGTGGGTGTATAAATCATATTAGGGTTATAGTTATAAAATTTTAGGAGTGTATTAATATTTTTTTTTTAAAGAATTAAAATATATTATGGATTACTTAGTAGAATAATTGATTAATTGAGTATAATAAAACCTCTATAAATTATTACTCGATAATAATCTCTATAAGTTAATAATTTTATTTTGTTCGAATTGGGTCCCCTTAGTAAATTAATAATTTCGATAAATTAATAAGATAATTTTTTTAAAAAAACTCTTGTATAAATATATATGATTCCATTACCATCATAAATTAATTGTCACGGAGAATTACAAAGATAACTAGGACAATTTTTAGTAAAACATGAATCTATTGTTATTTTCTTTTCATTGAAATTTAAATATAAAAATGAATTTCATTCCTTACTTTTATTACGGAATCCAAAAGCTCTGGTGTGACGTTCTCAAACTGTAATAAACTTATGAAGGATTGTCGACGCTATTATTGCTAGATTCGAATACCTATATATTTAATATATATGTATTTCTTATGTAATTAAGTTTAATTTTGTTGAATATAAATACCTCTATTAATTAATAAATTATTAATTTAATTAATTAATAAAATATTAATTTATCAATTAATTAATACCTCTCTAAATTAATAAAATCTTATGATCCCGACAGTGTTAATTTAAAAAGATTATACTGTACATAAGTGGGGGTGGGTAGCTACCTTCAAAGCAAAAAAATAAAATCTTCCCTTTTTCATCAAGGGACTTTTCTATGAAATATTTCAGCATGAAATATTAGTTTAGATAAGAAGGTGAAAATTCGCGGATCCTACGCGGAGCAAATTGGGTCAAATAATCTTTTTCAAAAAATTCGCACAAAAGAAAATTAGGAAAAATCGAGTCCAGCTTGTGTTATTACATGTTGTTATAACGACAATTATATATTACTACGTGATAATGAATTATGAGGAATTATAAATGGACATATGCTGTTGATTGATTATAATAATGTTTTAAATAGAGATACAATGTGATTTCAATAGACTGAACCAGAATTTGAAGCATCTATTTTTGGGTATTAATTCGCTTCCGAAAGTACATCCACAATTAGTTTAATATTTTATGTTATTTACGATTAGTTTAAAGAATTAAAGGGGCGGCAAGATTTACGGACTCATGCATCCCACGAAAAAAAAAACTAATAGTATTAAATGAAGAAGGCTGTAATATTGTATTGTTTTTCCATGTTATTGTTTAATTTAATATTATATGGAAAAAAAAAACTTATATTCCCTTTGTAACCCGATCCAACCTAATTTGGACTCCAAAATTTTTGTCCCCTTTTAGGAGATATTGTGTGGTGTAAAATGCTTGCATGCCTTTAACTTTCTTTCGAAAAGACTAACTTACCTTCACAATTGTTTATATACGTCGTTCAAAGTAATTAATTCGCCTTTGCAATGGTTATTTAAAGGGAACCTAGTTGCACTCGATCTATTTATTAAAATAATATCAATCAATAGCATTTGAAATATATTTAAAAATATTTTATGTGAGACGATCTTATTTTCCCTCATATAATTATTTGAAGAAAAATATAAGAATAATTCATAATTTTTGGAGGTTTGCAATACAAGAAAGAAAACTAAAGATCATCTATTTACGTAACATTTTGAGTGTAACTACTACGTACGCTAAACAATGTTATTATGTATGCAAGACAATATTACCTTATAAGACAAATAATATTACGTAAAACTTTGAAAGTAATACTATATAAGTACCAGTAACATTGTCCAAGTAAACAAGTAATACCGAGAAATATTTTATGATCTAGTCCATTTATTATTATTATTATTATTATTATTATTATTATTATTATTATTATTATTAAATATGGGTTAGATACGCATAATATCTTCCTTTGCTTATTTAGTAGAGCCGGCAATTCGAGTCAATCCAATCCCAAGGTAAGTATGAGTTGGACTATACAAATATAAACTCAAAAAAACTGGCCTATTTGGCCTGACTCATGTGGTTCATGGGCCTATTGGGCTAAGGTCAATTTTGTCTATGGGCTAATAGGTGGCATGATTGGCCTAACGTTCTAATTATTTTATAAATAATTTATCATTTGGTAAGATTTTGGCTTTTGATTTTATAAAATTGTGTTCTTGTTGTGTGTGAAATTTATGAATCATTTAATTTCATAATTCATAAAAAGGTTGTGTGTGAAATGTATTTCAAGTCAACACAAATTCTCGGTCAATATCATTGGGCCTAATGGACTCGATCAATTTCATAATGTGTTATCTCTCTTAAAATCATTTATGAAATCATTTAATTTCATAATTCATAAAATTGAAGCACATAATTCACACACAAAATTAATTTTGTCTATGGGCTAATGGATGGCATGATTGGCCTGACTCATGAAGCACATAATTTATAATCATTTAAGAGAGATTTTATAAATATGGAGCATTTGGAATCTCTCTTAAAATTATAAGTTTGGAAACCATTAATGGATTGTTTTCTGCGAAGATTATCGGGGTGGGAAAGGAAAAATATGTCTCTTGGAGGAAGAATAACTCTATTGAACTTGTTTCTCTCAGCATTACCAGTGTACTATCTCTCGTTCTTTAAAGTCCCGAGTGTATTATTGAAACCCTTTTGAAAATGCAACGTAATTTCCCTTGCGGAGGGGGAAGGGATCTGTTCGTAAAATTACTTGGGTCAAATGAGAGTCAGTGTGGATGGGTAAGGGATGGGGGGTTTGGGTGTCAGGGATGTGAAGTTATTTAACTAGGCTCTTTTGGATAAGTGGTTCTGGAGATGGGTGTATGTGGAGAGGTCTTTGTGGGTGAGAATAGTTAAGTTCTTATATGGGTCGTTTATGAGGGAGTTAGTCAGTATATATGAGTCGTCAAAATGGTCGTTATGGTTCAGGGATCTCTATGGGTTGTGGTGGGGAAAGGTAGGGTGCATGTTCCGTAATAAATTGTGTTTTGTCTTGGGGAATGGGTGGTCAGTCAAGTTTTTGTTGGATCCGTGTGTAGAGGGTAGAGTTGTTCTAAAAGATCATTTTCCTAGGTTATTTAGTCTGTCGTCTCAAAAAGATAAGTGTGTCCGAGACATGTTCTCAGGTGATGGAGAGTCGTGGTTGTTTAAGTGAGATAGGTTTTTCACATAGTTCGAAATTCTTGATTTCTTGGAATTGTGGAACTGTGTTTGCAGGTATAACACTAATACATTGGCGGAGGACTTGTGGCGGTGGATGGGTAACAAGAGTGGCAAGTTCGTTACTAAGGATATGCACGAGGTCCTTGCTGATGATGCATTGACGGGAGACATCGATTCTTTCCCGTGGAAGAAACTATGGTGGAAGGCGGTGCCCTCTAAAGTTAGTGCATTCTCTTGGAAAGCTATTCGAGAGCGGATTCCTTCTAAGAAGAATCTCTTGAAGCGTGTGGCATTGGCTCGGGTACGTGTTCATCATGTCTTAGTGTTGTGGAATCCTCAAATCACCTCCTTTTTTACTTGTACTTTAGTCATTTTGGCGTGGAGTGAAATTCTGCATTGACTTGGTAAATCAGTCTTATACTCATCTTATGCTTCAGATCATTTCCTGGAATTTGTGGGATTGGAACAAAGTGTTTTTAGAAGGAAGATTTTGGGCCTTGTTTGGCAAAGTACTGTTTGGAAAACTTGGAAGCTTAGGAACGAGCTCATATTCAAGGAGAGCGGGCATTCGCTTGAAGAATTGATAGATGGAATTAAGTTATGCTCTTGGAAGTGGATTCGGGCACATTACCCGTTATCATTCTCAGTCCCATTTCATGCTTGGACCACTCAACCGTTAGAGTGTGTACCGGATAAACTGTAACGAAAGTATTTTTGATTGCAAATTGTAATTGATGGGTTTTGAGTACCCCTTGTACTCAAGTTTATATATCATTTTTATCTTTCAAAAAAAGTTATGTGCTTCAAGTCAACACAAATTCTTGTGTGTGAAATAAATGTTCACTTAATTTCAATTTCTGATATTATCTAGGACTTTGAATGCCTAAATAAACCTTTGAAATATTTAACTTTGAATGATCTAGGCGAGTTAGTATTTTTATGCTAATTTTGGTCTTCAAAAAATTAAATTTAATATATATTTTTTAATAAAAAATAAAAAAAAATTGGCGCTCAGCTGGACTACGCTTTTATCAGCTCTAAATTTTTGTCTATTTGCACAGTGAACTTTTTTTTAGAGATCAACTCTTGATTTGATAGTGATAGTTCTTTAATTTAAAAAAAATATATTAATTTCCCGCGAACAAAAAATATAAGAAATGAATCTAATTATGAAAAAAAAATCATGTATATAAATGAATAAGGATATAAACTATAAAGTGTCAAACATGGTCTTAAAATTTTTCAGTTAGGCTAAGTCTTGCAGATGCACCGACACTCATAGTGAAATTTAGAATTATGTAACTTATTATACTGAAATATGCAACTTGTTTACACTAAATCATGCAACTATTAATATGAAAAAATAGTTGCACAGTTCAATGTAAACAAGTTGCATCTTTCATTATAGCAAGTTGCATATTTCTAAAATGCACTATGAGTGCACAGTGCACCTGGATGCACATAAGACCCACTCCCTCCATCGCATACTTGTTTACCCCTTTGCTTTCGGTACTAGTTTTAATGTGAAAGTTGTTTATTAATATTTAAAGGGATAAAATGATTTTTGGTTGAGGGTATTGTAGTAATTTCTACTTTGATATTAAAATAAATTACTTTTTGTAGGTAAAATTAATGACATGAAATGTAATTTTGAGATGTTGGGAGGTGATAGTTAAAAAGGGTGTAGTTATTTTATTGCTTTTTATGGAAAGGGGTAAACAAATATGAGATAGACCATTTGAGAAAAGGGGTATATAAGTATGAGACGGAGGGAGTAGTTTTTATTTTTTAGGTCTTGAATTGATAGTTTTCTATCTTTTAGGCCTTGAATCGATAGAAAAAATCTTTTAGACCCTAAATTGGCACTTTTACTATCTTTCATGCCCTAAATTGATAATTTTTCTTAAAATATTAGTTGTTGACAAAAATTCGTACGAGACGGTCTCATGCATGAGACGGGTACAACCTAACAAAAAGTAGCATTCACCCCCCCCAAAATGTTAAAGTGTCAATGCACAAATTATGTTATGTCTCATCGTGAAATCATCTCATGCAAGTGTGTCTCTTAATTGTTTTACTAAAAAGTGATAATTTAACATTAATTATATCTTGCAATTGGTGGGTATGAGCATTACTCTATATTTAAGTTGCAATCTGATAGGTGATTAAAAAAAAATTATAAGAATTTTTCTATTTGAAAAATTAATATGACTTTATCTTAATTTTCAATTTTAGCTTACTTTCATGTTTATTTATATCTCAATTTTCCATTTTACATACTTTTCTGTTTATATAAATCTCAATTTTCCATTTTGACACACTATCCTGCTTATGTATATCCTAATTTTCCATTCTCACATATTTTGATGTTTATATATATCTCAATTTTTCATTCTCACATACTTTAATGTTTATATATATCTCAGTTTTCCATTTTAACATATTATCTTGTTTATGTATACACTGCAAGAAAATAAATCTTTGACGACAACAATCAAGTTACTAAAATTTCTCTAAATAAAAGTTTTTTAATACCAAGAAACAATTTTTAATGATAGGACCTGTCATTAAGAATCATTTTCTGTAATTTAATATTTTCATATATGAAAACTTTAATGATAGGATTGCTATTATCAAAGGTCTATCTTCTTATAGTTTGACTGAAACTGTTTCATAGTGAAACCATTATGAAATTATTATAACTTTCAATAGAATCATTATCATCTTTAATATAAAGTTTATCCATATTCAAATTTATCTTACATTTTTTGAAAAAGATACAATTAACTTAATGTATTATTGAAAACAATTTAAAAATATGTGTAAAAAATTATATGGGTAACACAATTAAATATGAGAGGGTCTTATATGAGACGGAACTCAACTTTTGTATATTGATTTCACTTTGCTCTATACATGATCTGGACCTGACCTTAAGCCCACATATCATATAATATATATGGGATGGAAACCCCATCTCATGTGTGAGACTACCTCATACAAGTTTTTTTGTCATTAATGGCTAGCACGCCTGCATTTTTCTTTCGAAAAGACTAATTAGCCTTTACAACTGTTCGACGCGTTGTTGACATATCTTGATAAAAAAAATAAAATAAAGGGGAAAGTAATCGTGGCCAAACTTTAACTTTATTTTTTCGATGATGCTCAAAATGTCCCATTTGTTCTCTTGGCATTCTGACTCTTGAGATATTGATGTTTTCATTGAACTAGCTTTATACGATTCTAATCACCACCGGAGAGAAATCAAACCAAAAAAGGATAGTCATCAATCAATCATAATGGGAAGCTTCGCTAGCTTGCAGTCAAAATATTTCCAAATCGCTCGTCGATGCCTCAATAATGAAAGAATTTCATTTCATCTAAAAGTCCGAACTTGTAGAGAGGTATGTAATCAATTCATTTATATTATATTAATTCTCTTACTCCCCCTCACTTATGGGCTTAGATCCTCAACTTCATCATGAGGAGTGAGGCCCAGCAAATGGACAAGTTAATATGGGTGGAGTTGTTTCCGGCGATTCGAACCTAGGGCGTGGGCGAGCCTAGCTCCAATGTCATAAAATAATTTCATCTCATCTAAAAGTCTGAACTTGTAGATAGATGTGGAATCAATTCATTATCAATTCATTTATACTATAATGAATTGATTTGATACCTTTATACAAGATTAAGCTTTTGGAGAGGTGTGGAATCAATTAATTTATATTATATTAATTTCCTTAATAGGGTCACGAAGTTGTCTTTAAACTCTGTTTCTCTATCCTCTATTTTTTATTGATTTTTCTTTTCTCTTTATTTCAACCTTTTCTTTTCTTTTAACTTTATCATTTCTCTCCCACATGTCACATTCATCCCCTATATGTATAAACATAAATTGTTTGTACTTATTTTAAATCAATAGGCTTGAGGTATTGCTAGTTGAGTAGTATAATACTGCAAGCATGGTTGGGAGTGATAATACTGCGAACATGGTTGAGAGTGAAATGATGTATTGGGATGGTGAAAAATATGAATCTGATGAAGAAATATTTATGCAGAAAAATACTCAAAACAACCAATCTTCTCTACCTATAATTCCAACCTATTATGATGAAGAATATATCATCAGCAATTTTAGTTTTTCTCAGCAGGTTCTATCATCAACAACTTTACTCTCTCTCTCTCTCTCTCTCTCTCACACACACACACACACACACCTCCAATGATTATTGCATGTAATTTTGTAAAGTTTCATGTTTGCATGTTATGCCTTTAAAACTAGCATTAGTGGAAAAAATGTCTCTTCCTAAGCATCTTTTTCCAATTAAATCATCCAAAACAAAAGTATAAAGACTCATGAATTACCCCAGATCTTGTTATAAGTGTATTTATATCTCATTTTTGGATTTAGAATCACCATGTACGTACCAAAAAAATTGCACATGACATGTATTTAAATACAATACTCTTTTTGTATATGAATGAATTTAGTCATAAAAAAATTAAAAAGAACCAACCTATTCTTTTGCGATTTACACATATTTAAAACAAATATAAAATTGTGTCACACAGTATATATAATGCATGATTCATTAATTATTTTATAAAGTAATAAATCTTTATGTAATCTTGAATCTGTAGGGAGGAGATGTTGCAAACAGCTCTTCAAACTCAAGATACCATATTGGGTTAACACTGGGCACAACACCAACATTTCTAAATTCGGTGAAGATAAGTGTGCCCGAAGTGAAATCCACAACAACAACCAATGATCAATTGGGACGTCATCACTCTGGGTCTGAAAAAGTTAAGGCTGCAAATTTCCATGCAACTTCCATTAAGATCGGAAATTGGCAGGTACACATATATATGTATACATATATGTATATATTAATACTTCTAATAACTCATATATATAACCCTTCTTACACATGGATGCATCAAATGTATGTAGATGGTCAGTAGGCGCGAAGGGGATTTAGTTGCCAAATTATACTATGCGAAGCACAGACTTGTTTGGGAAGTGCTACAAGGAGCCTTGAAGTATAAGATGGAAATGTCATGGTCTCATTATTTACGCTATAAGAGAAGCGCTTATGCCGCATAATGAGCCCGAACTCTAGAAGTTGAGAGGTTATATATATATATATATATATATATATATATATATATATATATATATGCCTAATTAATTGTCCCAAAGTTTATATTTTTAATTTTATTAGTCCATATATATAGTTAGCTTAATACACTACATTTTGTGCAGCTGAGTCAACCTCCTTCATACTTTCGAGAAGTCGTTCCTCAACCCAAAAAATATACTCTTTGGGAACCTATATCTGATTTCACACGAGGGCAAGCCCCCATTTGGAGGTAGTCTAATTGACACTCAAATCTCATGATTATCTTTGATATGATCACATATATGTTCATTGATTATGTGTTAATCCTTTAATTTATTCTGATACATTTGGAGCTACTTTATGAGTTGATTTTCTAGTGTCCAATTTAATTATTTAAATGTGATAATTAGCCATGATGCATGTTCGTATTTTGATTGTTAATTAATAAAAGCATTAATTAATTTATTTAAAAGTATTAATATATATTTTTCAATATCAATTCTTGATTATTTTTTCTTATACATTTGATGGATCTTTCATTAGGAGACACATTGTGAGTTTTGGGCCTGGAATCTTGGATAAACTTTATGAAATGCTTTTACAATGCAATAAAGTATTGTTTGACCTGAGCCAGAAACCATTTCCAAGCAGTAAATCATCTTATTTCGATCCAACAATGAGATTCTTGGAAATGTATCCTAGTTTCAAAGGACCATGTGGATCAAGTTATTCCCAAGGGTTGCAATATCACTATCAATCATATTCTGCACCACCAAGAGAACCCTCTCTTATGCTCCCTCCAAATCCATCCATGTCAGGTATGTCACCATTTATAATTTAAATGTGATCAACTTATTATTCTAGGAAATTTTAGAACAAAATTTTATTTTCTTAAAGAACAATGAAAATGGAATAGTGAGGCAGTACTATAGTGTGACAAAGTGAAAAAGAATTGTACAAGTAGTTATAATACTACAGTGTAATGTAACCCTAAAAAATTAAAATCTTTCACATGGTTTCAAAATGTTTAATTTCATGCAGCTATGAATGTGCCCTACACAAATGAGGGAGGAAATTTGAATGGCGACCAATTTATGAGTCATCAGCCACAAGCACAAGTGACACTCTGTGATCAAGGGCCATCATACAACAATAAGGTGTATGATTATCAAGCCCAACATCCGAACTTTTATCAACCACTAGATGTGGGACTTCAAAATGACATAGATAAATATTTCCTAGGGGACCAATCTCAAGCTCCTTCATATAATATCAAGACGTCATTCCTACAAATGTGTGGTCATCGATGGACTCACTCGAGGCAACTGTCCGTGATCAACCCAAATTATAATTATTCCAATTATTCAAGCATGAGGTACCAATATTAGTATATTGTTGATCAAGCGAACGCAAGATGCAAGAAACAATGCTCCTGTTACAAATAGTTTCAACACAGAGAAACATGCCAACTGGAATGTGCCGCCTCAGTAGTACTCTAATAATAATGTGGTTAGGGATAATCAAGGAAGTTTGTCTCTCCCCCCATACAATTATCCTAGTAATAATTCAACCAATTGTTATTTTTTCTAATTATAATTCATAATTTATATGGCTTGTTTCTTTATTTATACATTTTTTTGGCAAATTCTTATATGCACAAATTAGTATTGTGCAAGTGGTATATTTTTTAACAGAATAATTGTTTTCACTGAACAATATTACTTATTTTCACTTAACACTATTAGTTGTTTTCACTGAATAATACTCATTGTATTCACCAAACATAAATATTAGCTGGTCATTATTGTTAGTGGTTTTCACTCAATATTTTTAGTTGTGCACCATTTGTACAAATACGTTTTTAAAATTGTGATCAATTTTTTTCTTACTTAGTTGATTTCTAAGGTATATTTGGAACATGCTTATGTTGTTTGTGAGTAAATATTGGACTTAAGTTTTAGGATTAGAAAATTTTGATTGAATTGAATATTTGTTATGATCACAACTTCACAAGCGCCGCATTATTATATTACTAGTTAGAGTGCACCTCAATTTTTGAGGTGTTTACCCAATTTTTTAAATCATATTCGATCAACCTTTACACTTTAACTTGATTAGTGCAGTGGATAGCTCAAAACCGTTTACCCCACTATATACATTTATTTACACTATATGTTATTACTTTTACTAACACAAATAATTCACAATCACATAATTAAAATTGATTGGACTTATATACTCTTACTTTACCACTTTAATAAAATAAAAAATAATTTTTTCTTGGTTTATGTGCCCCGATTAGTGTAAAAACTAATCAGGGAAGAAGGAAGTATTAAATATGACTATATACACTTTAAATTTAAAATAATATTTATGTTTTAATATTTTTAAATTATCTATCGATCATACTCCTGACTTCACAATTATGGATCACTGGTTCTTACACTTGTTCTCCAAATTGACTGGATGCTTCCTGATTTCACAATTATGGATCACTGGTTCTACACTTGTTCTCCAAATTGACTGGATGCTTCAATACAATGTTCAATTGTAGTTGTTCTAGATCATCTTGCAATTGCATTTGGTAGTATAATTTGTTCAAACATCGAACCTAATTATAATAGAACATGCATTGTTTTTCGTTTGATTTTTCCTTGAAATTTGTAAGCAATTATTCAATATGTTATACTCCTAATAAATAGATCTCACAACTTATAATAGAATGGATAACTCTTGTATGCATCCAGGTGCACCGTGCACTCAATGTGTATTTTAGAAACATGCAATTTATTATATTAAAATATACAACTTGTTTACACTGCACCGTGCAAATAGTAATATGGAAAAATAGTTGAAGGGTTCAATGTAAACAAGTTACATCTTTCAGTATAATAAATTACATATTTCTAAAATACATTATGAGTGAACGGTGCACTCGAATGCACATGAAACCCACTCTAATAAAACTAGTATTATTTCCTATTTGTTCTTTTATTTGAAATATGTAAGCTAATAGTCAATATGTGGAGATGGGTCTCCAGTTCGTTTGTAATTTTATTTTTAAACCATCTCCATTCCCAGAGGTGACTCGACCACATATGACCACACTTATTTAATTAATGGTGTTATTACCACTTGACTAGTCCCACTTCGTCTCCATTTCTTAAAAAAAGTGAAAAATATCAAATTCCAACTTCCAAGTGCAATCAAAGAATCAGATAAGACTAAAACTCATATGAGACATCTCATGTACGAGACGGAATACAAAATAGTCCAAATTAATATCTATCCCTTCCAAAGTGTTAAAGCGACATACCCAAATTATACTCCGTCTTATCGTAAGACCGTCTCATGCAAGTGTGTCTCATAAGAGAAAGAAGATCCAAATGACATATTTACCACTACACTCCTTCAACATATGCTCATGTTGAAGCAGAAAGATTAACAGGTAGATAAGAGTTAAATGTCTTGACTGCTAGCTCCTATCATGCTAGCCATTAATCAGGCAAAAAGTAATGTTAGCTTTGGCTACATTAGTTTGCTAAAGGGTTGTGATACCAAATAATACATCACAGCTCAAAGCCTTCTGTTTTTGTACTATCGCTATAGCTAGTCGAGTAAACCTCACATATTCAATGGAGATAGAAATATTGTGCTATTAACAAAGTTAGCCAGTAGATGGTCTCCTCCCGATTCGCATATGTTTCCCTTCAGATTGGTTGTTTGTGTTTCACAAGGGATTGAAGATGATGCTTTGGCCCCTACAAATATCCAGTAAAACAATGCAAATCATTTTTTAACTTCATAGTAACTATCAAATTTATTCATTTGCAAGGACCACAAAAGAAAACGAAAGCATGATATAAATTGGAATAATTTGTTTTAGGACCTTAACAATGGAGTTGGGATAATTTCTTTACGACCTTGACAATGGAGGCAACTATTGTAGGACAATATGTTTATGGGCCGTCAATTTCACGCCACTAAATTTTAATTTGGCACATTTAGGCCCATAAACTTTAATTCTCGCACAGCCAAATTAGCCTGAAACACATGATAAATAAGCCCAAATTGGGTGTTTCAGGGCAATTTAGCCTAAATGTTCGTAAATTTAAATATAATGGCCTAAATGTGCTAGCCCGCAAACATAACGTCCTATGTTATGAACCTAAAAAAATATTCCCTCTTAAAATAGTTGAATGAATGAACTTGGATTGCACATTCTACCTGAGCTACTACTATGATGGTGATCCTCGATCAATGGTCGACAAGGAAGTACCTTCTCCTCGCAGATTCCCTTTGCATTAAGAAACACTAGATTGATCTTGCAATTCAAGAATTCTGAAATATGTATTGCAGTAAATAGGAAACAAAGAAATGACTTACTTTAGAGGGTCCTGGTGGAAAGGCTCCAAAATGATGCTGCTGAATGGATGATTCTACATCGAATGACGTTTTTGAACCAACCATATGTGAGAAATCAGTCACTGGGATCGAGATACTTTGGTCCATACAAATTGGTTTAGTCATTTTCACGTTTACGAATTTATCAGGTTCATTTATGTCCATCCTCGTTTGAGAAGTTTGGTTGGGCTGCAGCATTCCGGGAAGGGAAATTGGATAAAGGCTTAATCCATTTCTCATTGTTAACATCTGGAGAAAATCAAATTTAGCATAAGACACTTTTGATAATCAAATCAAAATTCATTAATGTAAAAGACACGAAAGGGGGAAATACTCCGTCCCCCAAAAATATGCTCAAAGGGCTGAAACAAATTTTATGGAAAGGTAGATTAAGTACGTCCATCAACACAATTTCTTTTATCTTTATTGTTCAATAATCACTTAGTTACTCAAGTTATCATTATATTTTACTCACATTCAATTATGTTATTTACAAATGGACTTGATCTACATTTCCGTAAAACCTATTTCAACCCTCTAAGCATACTTTTAGGGGACGGGGGAGTATTAGTTTCTTCACTAAAAGGTATTAGCTGTTATATTAAAAAGTATTAGTTAGTTTATACCCTCCAGAAGGAGAGTTTTGGACATGGCGAGTGTCCATTGTCCAATTTAGCACGTTTTGAGACGTTCAAAAGGCAAATAGAATCTAAACAAAATGATCAAAACATAAATAGAACATGGGTGGCAATCTCAGACGACAAAATGGGCACATGGTAGAATGTGGTTTTTGACTTGCCTGTACTTGGAGCTGTAGCTGCTTCAGGTACTCAATCGCTTCATCCAGCATGGAAGCCTTATCCGTCTGCACAAAGTTGAAGAGATCTGGAATTGTTAAAACGGAAAAATCCAACAAAAACAATAGAAGTTATTGTGTGCACCATTTTCACACACAGTAATTGCTGATCTTTACCAATAATAGTAATAGGGCACAATACTTTGCCCAAAAAACTAAACGTGTTTACCTTGTTTGAATTAGGAATTAGATTTTGCAACGCCTTCATTTTCTCATTAATCCTGCTCCTCCTTCTCTATCAATTTTTATTAATAAAAAAAAAATCACAATCCGAATCCCCAATTTCAATTTTGAAATTATAACGAAACGAGAAACCACCTTTTCGGAGAGATTATGCACCTCAGCTGCTCTGCTCCTCTTTGAACAACTCCGTGACGACGGCGTTGAAGTTGCCTTCGCCGCCGCCGTCTCCTCCACCAGTGCTTCCTTTACAAATACCAAGGAAAATAGCCAGAAACAGGTTCGATTCATTCAATTTTACAAAAACATGTTTATTTTTACGAGATTAAAAATAGAGATTTAAGATTATTTTTGTTAAAAAATTTACCCCACTGTCACAGTCATAGTTATCGAGTTCATTCTCCAAATTTCCGTTAGAAGACGACGACGCATTACCGTCGGAAGTCGGGTTCAACCCGGGAGTGACACGGATCTGGGCATGACCCGGGACCATTTGGACAGAAGGCGGCGAATGGAGGAGAATTTGATGGAGAAAAAGGGAGATTTCATCAGGCTGATCTTGAATAGAAGAAGAATAGTGGTAATTGGGGGTAGTGTTAAAGAGATTCGCCATTGAACATATAATATTTTGCCTTAAACACGGGGAGACTGCTATTCCTTTCAGCTTGATTTTCTTTATTATCCAGCAGCAGAAACAAAAGAAAGAAAGGGAGAAAGTTTAATTCAACACACCTTCTGCTTTCTGGTTTGTGTCAGAAAAAACGCGCCTTTTGAGCAAGCGAGGGGCGCGTGTGTTTGCCTTCATTTACTTAAAAACACTGCAACAAAAAGCCATGTAAAAGTGAACACTATACACCACTCTCCACTCCCCCACATAATCCTTTTCAAAATATTAATTTTTTATATATACCGAAAAGGCTTCATATTACATCAATAATATTAATACAAACTTAGGTATTAAAAGGAAACACATAATTGTAGAACCGTTCATTTGTGCGTATAATATCATCTGTTTCATATATTGTATTTCACTCTGTGTTCCATAGGATAGATTAATAACACGTGTAATGGGCAAAAAAATTCCAACGAACCACCATTACCTTGGGCCCATGTATTAAAGATCCGGGGGTGGAATAATCTTGAACACAAAAAAAAGGGAACGAGGATGAATTGAACTACCATTTGTATTTAACTAATCAGTAAACAAATAACTTTTTTACAATTTAACTAATAATTTTTTAATGAAACAATAATTTTTTTTAAAAAAAAACACACACCAATTAAGGTTTTATAATTTAATATGTTGTATTTGCATCAAAGTAAATTCATTATGTTGTGTGCATAATAATTTGTGCTTATTGGTCCATTAAGTTTCCAAGTCTAGCACAACCTTGGCCCATTTAGTAATTTGGGTGAGTTCGACCAAAGTATGGCAAACTCGCCCGACTCACCTCAAGAAGAAGCCGTCTGGCGAGTAGCGGAGGGAGAAACAACTCGTCTCGGAGCACATGCAACTCACCTAGGTGAGTAAGCCCTACGAGGTATAACCCATTCACCACGTAGAGCCCACTGATAGGTCATCGAGCGGCCGAGCCCCCGGCGAGCAAGTCGCCCGACTAGCTTCCCGCCAAGCAAAGTTGTCCCTACCTGGCACAAGCGCCGATAAAGTCGCCGAACTAGCTTCGCCCCCAGTGAAAGTCTCCGGCCAAACTCGCCCCACTTAGCAAAAAATCTCTCGGTCGAGTCTCCATGGAGGAGAGGCGATTCATGAAACCTTAGTCGCCTTGCCAAACAGCTCACCAGGGCCATGACTTAGTCATCTGTTGGTTTATATGGTGACTAGAAGATAATGTTGTTAGGAATTAAAACAAGCAATTATGGGAGAAAATAATGGAACTAAGAATTTAGAGACAAACAATTTGGTTACCCAGTTCGTCAGGAATGACTACATCTGGGGGCACTACCAAGCCAGGAGAGATCTACTATATCGTATAAGATAATGTAAATAGTCACAAGATCTGATAGGGGAGTCGGGGGTTATTTATGCAAAAACCCAATCCAGGAAATCGGGGGCCCATCTGGCGAAACCCTATTTCCGCGTCGGGCCTCGAACCATCTCGACCTCGGCCCTTGGTCGAATGGTTACGCTCGATCACATACATTGCTCGAGCGCCCTCACGGCGCTTGGATAGGGGGCTCGATCAGAAACCGTTGGGGGAATGAGTTGCCGAGATCTATTCCGGGTGAATATTTAAATACAAATTTAATTCTTTAATTATTACTAGCATGAATTAATCCTATAATAATTCAAATAATAATTGCAACAACATATCATGCATATAATAAGCCACGTAAAACCTACGATGCGGAATCTACGAGTTTACGTGAACGCATTTCCTCTCGGGATGGCGAAAGTGAATTCGGTTGGACTGGACTAACCAAAAGGACTTCCCAAGTATTCCTTAGCCGCGCTTTCGACAATCCGTTGGAAGGATACTCGCAAACAATTAACAAAAGGAAAAAAATAAACTTTGTTGCACCACTTTCTTAGATTTGCTACTTTTTTCCAAAGACATGGAATTGTGCACAGGAATGAAACAATCATCCCCTATTTATAGGAGAGAGGAGTGGTCGAAATTTCTAGTAGAAAATCAATGTGGGAAAAAGACTTTTCTTGATCACCAAGAAATCTTGAATATATCTCCTATATTCTTTTTCCCATAATTAAAATATTCCAAAAAAATCTCACCTCCTCAATTATGGATTATTTTCGAAAAAAATGATGCAAGAATCCAAGATTTGGATCTTCTTGAATTTATGAGATATTCTTGTATTTCAAGAAATACATATCTTCCATAATATCTTTTCTAGAAAATCTTTCTTGCCCATTATATTCAAAAATTTCAAAAATTCTATATAGATAACCAAGTGGGAGATTTCTTAAATTTAATGAGATAATCTTGTATTCCAAGAATACATATCTTCATTCCATAACAAAATTCAAAGAAAAAACTTTCTTCCTACTATATCTATAATTTTGAAATATTTAGGAAAAATTAAGCAACAATATTTATTTTATTTTAATCACCTTTTCAGTTAATGAACTATTTGTTGGGCTACTCAGGGGGCCTTTAGGAGAATTAAGATTGGACCTTCTAATGGACTTTGAATATCTAATATTGAGCCACAATATAATTCAAGCCCATAAATATTAATTAATCCCACTACATAATTAATATTGCACTATCCATCTTAACCCATATTACAGTCAATATGGCTCCCGGTCATTATTTCTCGTATTTAAGATTATCTAGTCCATTAATTAATTCAAGCCACTGAAATAGCTTTCCATTAATTAAAATCTTTTGTCCTTGGTCGAGGAACGGTTCAACATTATTATCCATACCGGAAACTAATTCCACTTTGCAAGATTTGGTATGATAAAGCTTATGAACCTCCCAGGGGGCAAATCAAACAAAAGCGTGCTTCAGCATACGATTCTTTGTATTAAATCTTAGCAATCACATGTGACCAATAATATTGTCCAAGATAAAAAGTATTGAATCTCTTTTATTCGCTACCCATGATAAGTCAAAGCAATAGTTACCAATCCCACGTGATCCTATTCAAGGGGCGAAGGTTAAGAAACAACGAACCATCGAGGTCTAATTCTTCCTTGTTAGGGCCTTAAGAATTTATCCTCCTGTAGGTCCTATTCAAATCATCATCATGCACTAGTGTAATCTCTTGGTCAAGACAAGCCAATCTTTTTACACTTCAACCTTTCATGATGGGTTGTTCATTTCCATCTAGGTCGTGAATAACATACTTTTTAGTTACAAGGAATTTGTTAATTTAATCTTCGTGATCCGGTATCACTAAATTAACTATAATGTAACACGTCTTTAATTATTGAACAGTTATACAAAGAAATATATGTAACATTCAATCATATTTAAAAGCATCGATGATAAACAATTTATTTCAATAAAATAAGTCCGAAAATTCAGTTTTAGATTATACAAAGTAAAAAGCATACTTTCCAAAGATAATCCCAACAATCTCCCACTTATACTCAAAGTCCGCTTTTAAGTATACTACAACATGTCTCGCGTAGTCCGTGACATCTAATGTCACCTACACGAACCTAATAATTTCTCCCACTTATACTCAAAACAGATTGGCAACGGTCTTGACACCCATTCCACCCACATGTCTCTCGAATGTAATTAGAGGCAGACCCTTTGTGAATGAATCTTCTAGGTTGTCCTTAGACGCTATCTTTACCACATCTATATCTCCTCTCTTAACGATTTCTCGTATAATATGTCTTTCCTTTAGTGTGCTTGTTTGACTCGTGGACTCTTGGTTCTCTTGAATTTGCAACTGCCCCTAGCAGATATTGCTAGACAATTCAGAACACCATCCAAGTCCACTAAGAAGATCTAGAGCCCAAGCGGTTCTTTCACTACTTCACAAGCAGCTACTTACCCGACTTCCATGGTTGAGTCAGTGATGCATTTCTGCTTCACACTCGTCCATTTGATGGCTACACTTCCCAAATGGAAACACACTAACTGAGGTAGATAGTTTCTGGAATCTAAGTCTGATTGAAATCCGACTCCGTGTAGCCGATGGGGATTGGAGTATCTGAATGATAAATCAACATTCTATCCCGAGTTCTTTCCAGATGCTTCAGAATATTTTTAACTGTCGTCCAATGCGCTTTCCCTGGGTTACTTTGATATCTTGCTACCATGCCTACGGCAAAGCGGATATCCGGTCTCGCATGTGACATTGCATACATAAGGTTTCGACAAAAGCCACAAGAATGCCTTTCGTGTCATCTATCTCCTTTTGTGTGTTAGGGGACATTTTCTTGGATAGATGGATTCCAAGTCTGAAAGGTACGAATCCTTTCTTGGAATCTTGCATGCTGAAGCGTTTCAAGACAGTGTCCATGTATGAAACTTGCGATAACCCGATCATCATTTTCTTGCGATCTCGAGTGATCTTGATCCCAAGGATGTGTCCGGCTTTCCCTAATTCTTTCATATCAAACTGTTTTGAAAAACATGCCCTTACGTCTGATCACACCTTCACATCGTTCGATCACAATGTCATCTACGTACAGTACTAAGAATACCAATGCAGTTCCGACACACTTTTTATACACACAACTTTCAAACTCGTTTTGATCAAACCCATAAGACTTTATTACATGATCAAAACTTTGGTTCCAAGCTCTTGATGCCTGTTTGAGTCCGTAAATGGACCTCTTGAGCTTACAAACTAGGTGTTCTTGGCCTGTTTCAATGAAACCTTGGGGTTGTTGCATATAGATCTCTTCATCAAGACTTCCGTTAAGGAAATCTGTCTTGACATCCATTTGCCAGATTTCAAAGTCGAAATGTGCAGCAATCGATAAGAGAATACAGATGGACTTAAGCATGGCTACGGGCGAAAAAGTTTCCTCATAATCGATCCCTTCTTTCTGAGTATAACCTTTCGCCACTAGTCTTGCTTTAAAGGCTTCAACCTTCCCGCCCGGTCCTCTTTCCCTCTTATATACCCACTTGCATCCAATGGGTTTGACCCCATTAAGTGGTTCGACTAGCTCCCACACTCTATCATGAAACATAGAACCCATTTCGACTTTCATTGCTGTTTGCCAAGAATCTGCATCCTTTTCTTGGAGTGCCTCGTCATATGTCCATGGGTCCGATTAAGTCTTGTCCGAATCAAGTCCGAGGACTCTCCTATTCCCATGAATCTCTCAGTCGTCTAACAACCCTCCCACTCACGACGAGGTTCGATTGTGAAAACGTATCGTTTGGTATATCATCTAGTACAGTTGGCACTGAGGTTTGCCCTCTAAGCTCATTTAAGGTAATCTCACTTATGGGTTTTCTTTGGTTCATATAGTCTTCTTCCAAAAATCTAAAGTGGGTGTTGATGACCACCTTTTGATCTTCGGGACCATAGAACATACACCCTTTTTGTTCCCTCGGGGTATCCTACAAACAAACCTTAATTCGATCGAGGATCCAATTCACTGGCTTCCTTATCCAACACGTGGGCGGACACCCCAAAATTCTCATGTGTATCATACTAGGCTTGCCCGGTCCACAATTCTTTGGGAGTTTTGGGAATCGATTTGATAGCACCAAGTTCGTAATGTAAGTTTCATTGTTTCCAAGGCATAACCCCGAACGACTCAGAAGATCCGCATAACTCATCATTGATCTAACCATTTCCAAAAGAATTAGGTTTTCTTAAGCTCTGCAACCCCGCTTTTATTGAGGGGTTCAGTGTGATGAAATGGGATACAATCCCTTCATCGGATAAGTAGTTCAAAAAAACTCATCGGCCGAGGTATTCGCCTCCACGATCAGATCGTAGAGACTTGATACGTTTTTCCCTATGATTCTCTGTTTGAGCCTTAAATTCTTTGAATTTCTCAAAGATCTCAGATTTATGCTTCATAAGGAAAATGTAACCGTACCTTGAGTAATCATCAAAAAAAATACTCATAACCTCCTCTTGTTTTGGTTGACATTGGACTACATACATCTGTGTGAACGATATCTAACACTTATTTGGCTCTATTCCCCTTGACTCCAATTGCCCTCTTGGTCATTTTACCCTCCAAACATGATTCGCTGGTTGGAATTTGTTCAACTTGGAGACGCTCCAGTGAACCATCTTTCACCAACCTTTGGATACTCTTTGGATTTATATGACCTAATCTTAGATGCCAAAGAAGTGTTTCATTCATGCTTTCTTTTGTCGGAAATAGTTGATGTGTTATAGGATGCATTTAAAGTGAGTGATGTGCACGATTAATTGTATAGAGATTTTATCAATGTCCCGTATCGAGATACACTCATCATTTCAAAAATGATGTCATTCTTATTAGAAGAAACTTAGTGTCCTTTAATCGAATTTTAGAAACTGAAAGTGAATTCTTTTTAAAATTGGGAACATAAAGATAATCTCAAAAAAAACTTTATCTTCAAAAGATAGGTGCACTTCTCCCACTGCTTTAACTACTACTCATGTAGCATTGCAATGTCTGCGCTACTTTGCGTAGTATTGCAATAATTGTTACTATCGTAGTATTGCAATATCTCGCCACTTACGTAGCATTGCAATGACTTCTACTTTAAATAGCGTCACCCGATGTGATGAGGATCTTACTCCCACTAAGTTCTTGGGATCATTTTGAACCCGTGAAACCAACATGATTAGTGGATCTCAGATCAACCACCCACGAATGAGAAGTATACGCCGCTAAACAAGTTTCAACAACTAGTGCGTAGAATTACCTTTCTTTCCGTCCCTTTTGGGGTTGGAACAGGGCAAAACCTCCATTGTCCTCTCTCACCGCAGCTTAAGCACTTCCTCTTTGGATTTTCCTTGACATCCTGAAGCATTCCTCATCTTATCATTGCCTTTGGCAACATTAGGTTTTATTGCTTATGGCCTTTTGGTCCTCTTCTTTATCTTGCCTTCCCTTGGCCTAGAAGATGAAAGACGGACCACTTGCCGTCAAAGCTTGAGTTTGGTGCCTTATCAACATTTACTGCCGAGACCAAAAAGCTTGCAACAAATTAGCTAGCGAGACGAAAATGCTCAAAAACTTTTTGGTGAGTGAAGTACCAAATTCATCTGAGTCTCCGGATCATAATCTGCTTTTCGAGAATCTCAAGTTTGTTCAGATGAGCCATCTATTTTGAGGGCGTAATCCCTTACGGGTTTGCCCTCCACCATTTTCAGCCGATGACATCTCTCGCAAGGTGATCCGACGAGTCCCGTGTTTTGACTTCGTCGGTTGGCTCCATCCGATTTTGGTGTGTCAAGAATCCACTTGTGCTTTTTGTGCGATTAGGACAATTATAATTTTTTCGTTTCAATCAATATAGTTTCCATACATATTGTATTGACTTTAAGTATAATAACAAATGGATTAAAAAAAAAACGACATCTTTGAATCAAATAAATAACTATATGCAAAAGCACAAGTATATCACAAGATTCGATCACATGCATCATATTAAAATCTCAAAAAATATGAACATGCATCGACCAACATCTCAAAAACAGTTTAAATAAGCCACGTGGGGTGGGTCATTATTTAAACACATTCAAGCGTGTTACAAACAAGAAACGATTTAAAACCTTTAATATCCATATTAATAGTTGGCTCCCCTTGACCAATATAAAATTGACAGGACTTGGAGAAGTATATGCATATCAATTTTATACCTAAGTAATAACCATGATTAAATACTGAGGATTATTATTTTGCTTTGATCGAGCCTCGTGGGGAGGGTCATAAATAAATACTAGTAATAACCCACAATCATCCGTTTGGAATTCATTCATGTGAAAGCTATCTTTTGACCATCCCGTGGGGGGAATTTCTCCAAAAGAATTCACAAATAAATAAATCATGGAGGTCAAAATTAATTCAATTTTATTATCCGAAATAAAATTGTCAATTAATTATTTAAACATACTTAGTAATTTTGAAGATGGGATTTTTCCATTTGGCAACCCTCATGCAAACACATTTAAACAAATTAAATAAAACATAAGATAAAGACAAAAAAAATCAAGCAAAACAGAAAAATAAACATATTGGACACAAATTATCCAATTGTCATGGTTTGATTTTTCTTGGCTTGATCTTGAAGAAACACATCTCGAATTTCTCCCACTCGATCGTCTCAAAAAATACTTCGTCTCGAAACGCCACACCAAGCAGCTTCGCGGGATGGATGCGCGCATCCAGTAGGCCACTTGGCTGAACCGGCCCTCGGCTTGCCCGGCGGGCCGTGCCGCCAAGGTGCTCAACACGCCTCCGGCACCGTCGGCGGGCGGGTAGCTCTCGGCGGTAGCTCTCTGGCGCCCTCCTCCGCCTCCGCCCGTGACCTCGGCGGCCCAGCGTCCTGCGCGCCCATCAGCGTGCCAGCGTCTTGACGCCCGCAGCTTGACTTGACGTCTTGGCGCCGCGGTACCGCGTCTTTTGCTTAGCCTCCCCCGTGCACACGGCCACCTCTCATGCAAAAAGGCCGGCCAAACTCACTGCGCCCGTGCGTGCCAGCGCGCGCCCGCGCCGCCTACGCCCGGTTCTGGATTTTGTCCTTTAATTCTTCGTCTCTTCGTTCCCGATCCGGTTACAATTTATTTACAAAAAATAAATAAACCTAGATCTAGACTAGTCTATTACATTGATCAAATCAAACAAATCCTAGTCTACTCGTGGATTTTCTCACGAGGCAAAACAAATCCGAACGAATCGAATTAAAACCACAATTTATATGCATGCATAAATAAACACATTAAAATCCATGACAATTGGATACCTGCAAAACAGATCTAACAGTTCTACTATCCAATTTCAAATTTAATGTCCACGAATTAAATTACAATTTAAAAAATTCAGAGCCCGAAACCGTGGCTCTGATACCAGTTGTTGGGGAATGAGTTGCACAGATCTATTCGGGGTGAATATTTAAATACAAATTTAATTCTTTAATTATTACTAGCATGAATTAATCCTATATTAATTCAAATAATAATTGCAACAACATATCATGCATATAATAAGCCACGTAAAACCTACGCATGCGGAATCTACAGGTTTACGTGAACGTACCTCTCGGGATGGCAGTGAATTCGGTTGGACGGACTAACCAAAAGGACTTCCCAAGTATTCCCTTAGCCCTTGCTCGACAATCCGGTGGAAGGATACTCGCGAACAATTAACAAAAGGAAAAAAATAAACTTTGTTGCACCACTTTCGTGGATTTGCTAATTTTTCTAGCACATGGAATTGTACCTGGGAATGAAACAATCATCCCCTATTTATAGGAGAGGAGTGGTCGAAATTTCTAGTAGAAAATCAATGTGGGAAAAGACTTTTCTTGATCACCAAGAAATCTTGAATATATCTCCTATATTCTTTTTCCCATAATTAAAATATTCCACAAAAATCCCACCTCCTCAATTATGGATTATTTTCGAAAAAAATGATGCAAGAATCCAAGATTTGGATCTTCTTGAATTTATGAGATATTCTTGTATTTCAAGAAATACATATCTTCCATAATATCTTTTCAAGAAAATCAAGAAAATCTTTCTTGCCCATTAAATTCAAAAATTTCGAAAATTCTATATAGATAACCAAGTGGGAGATTTCTTGAATTTAATGAGATAATCTTGTATTCCAAGAATACATATCTTCATTCCATAACAAAATTCAAAGAAAAAACTTTCTCCCTACTATATCTATAATTTCGAAATATTTAGGAAAAATTAAGCAACAATATTTATTTTATTTTAATCACCTTTTCAGTTAATGGACTATTTGTTGAGCTACTCAGGGGGCCTTTAGGAGAATTAAGATTGGACCTTATAATGGACCTTGAATATCTAATATTGAGCCACAATATAATTCAAGCCCATAAATATTAATTAATCCCACTACATAATTAATATTGCACTATCCATCTTAACCCATATTACAATCAATATGGCTCCGGTCATTATTTCCGTGTTTAAGATTATCTAGCCCATTAATTAATTCAAGCCACCTGAAATAGTTTTCCATTAATTAACATCTTTTGTCCTTGGTCGAGAAACGTTCGACATTATTATCCATCTACCGGAAACTAATTCCACTTGCAAGATTTGGTATGATAAAACATGAACCTCCCAAGGGGGCAAATCAAACAAAGCGTTTGCACACGATTCTTAAGATTAAATCTTAGCAATCACATGTGACCAATAATATTGCCCAAGATAAAAAGTATTGAATCTCTTTGATTCGCTACCCATGATAAGTCAAAGCAATAGTTACCAATCCCACATGATCCTATTTAAGGGACAAAGGTTAAGAAACAACAAACCACTGAGGTCTAATTCTTCCTTGTTCAGTTCTGAAGAATTTATCCTCCTGTAGGTCCTATTCAGTGCATCAGTCATGCACTAGTGTAA
Source organism: Stenogyne calaminthoides (assembly GCA_037126765.1). Taxonomy (NCBI): domain Eukaryota; kingdom Viridiplantae; phylum Streptophyta; class Magnoliopsida; order Lamiales; family Lamiaceae; genus Stenogyne; species Stenogyne calaminthoides. The sequence continues at coordinate 28,994,002 of JBBCBC010000002.1, forward strand.
TCTCTTGGTCAAGACAAGCCAATCTGAGCCTTACACTTCAACCTTTCACGATGGGTTGTTCATTTCCATCTAGGTCGTGAATAACGTACTTTTAGTTACAAGGGACTGTTAATTTAATCTTCTATGATTTGGTATCACTAAATTAACTACAATGTAACACGTACGAATTATTGAACAGTTATGCAGTAAATATATGTAACATTCAATCATATTTAAAGCATCAGTGATAAACAATTTATTTCAGTAAATAAGTCTGAAAATCCAGTTTCGATTATACAAAGTAAAAAGCATACTTTCCAGTATAATCCCAACAAGCACACCTGCTCGACCTCGAGCGCTGGTCGAGCGCCTCCTGCGCCCTGCATCCCGTTTCACTCAGGCTCCATAACCCAACAATCTCCCACTTGGAGACTGAACCTGGAGACTGACACTGCAGGGGAAGTGCACGACCTCAACTAGGTTTAACGTCTTGTCCTCCCTGGACTCATTCCGAACGTCTTGTCCTCCCTGGACTCATTCTGCAACTCAGACTCCAACAATCCCAACAATCTCCCACCTGGAGACTGACTCCAACTATAACTCATCTTCCCAATCTCTCATTGGCAGTAACTCTCGATCCGAGCAATGTCCCTCAACGTTCGGCTTTGATCCACACTTGATCTTGCAAGAACCTTAGACAACGATCTCAGGCACGTGTCTAATGCCCATCTTGATCTTGCATCTAACCTGATACAACGATCTCAGCCATGTGTCAACGCCCATCTTGATCTTGCATCCAACCACCTACTCCAAGCAACGCCCCATACTCCGCGAACTGCCTACGGAACCCGCTCGACCTGGGGCTTTGGTCGAGCGGTTTTGCTCAACCAACCAGCTTGCTCGAGCGCCTTGTGTGTTCTCAAACGTTCAGTGGTTGTGCTCGGCCGCATAACGAACGACAAATCCGAAATCCGTTCCATCAAGCTTCTCAACAGGCGATTTCCCTTTAGCCATCATAATTGCTCTCCACAGATCCCTTGAGCCTGATGCTCTGATACCAGTTGTTAGGAATTAAAGCAAGCAATTATGAGAGAAAATAATGGAACTAGAAATTTAGAGACAAATAATTTGGTTACCCAGTTCGTCAGGAATGACTACATCTAGGGGCACTACCAAGCCAGGAGAGATCTACTATATCGTATAAGATAATGTAAGTAGTGCAAGATACAATAGGAGTCGGGGGTTATTTATACAAAAACCCGAAATGGAAAAAGCGGGCCAAAACCCTAGATTTGGCCCATCCTGGCCAAAACCCTATTTTCGCGTCCAGGCCTCCGGAACCGCTCGACCTCAGCCCTTGGTCGAGCAGTTCTGCTCGATCACATACATTGCTCAAGCGCCCTCATGGCGCTGGATAGGGGGGCACTCGACCGAGCACACCTGCTCGACCTCGAGCTCTGGTCGAGCGCCTCCTGCGCCCTGCATCCTGTTTCACTCAGGCTCCATAACCCAACAAATATTGTGTGCGATCCACGCCAGGTCAAAGTCAATATACCACATGCTCGCTAGACGAACACGTGGGCCAATGAAACAATAAAGGTATCCAGCTAGGCATGAAAAGTGCTCGCCAGCCGGGCGAGCACAACATAGGGCCACGAAAGTAGATTGCGTGCTCGCCACCACAGGCGAGCACGAGCCACACATCCAGCGACCAATACCATGCCTCGGTACCGTGCCCACCCATAAACAACGCACATGTGCTCGCCAGGGCAGGCAAGCGCGAGAATGGAACAATGGCCAGGGCCGATGTGAGAGCACGGATGCACCGAACAAGAGGTGAACACAGTGACAGAACAGAGGCATCTGAACTGAACTTGCTCCAGTCATTTGAAGAGTCCTAGACGAGCCCGACCCTCTTCTCTCCATCATAAGCAAATGAAGAGTCCTGGACGAGCACAACTCTATTCTCTCCATCATAAGCAAATTCTTTGCCTCCTAATTCACCTTCATCAATAACCAAGTCCCTCTTCATTCCAGGCGAGCATGAACTGGTTACAAACAGGTCATGAGGTTTTGATGAACTAGATTTGAAAGCCCACTTGTTCTGGTCATCTTTATTCCTTCAAGCTCCTCCAGAAGCAGATTCCCCACCAAAGATGAACAGGTCGGTGGAGAACACTTGTGCCCGACCTCCAGGCGAGTAGGGGGATAGAGATCGGTCCATCCATCCCGGGTGATCACAAGGCAAAGCCCAACAAGGCAGGACTACGGTTGCCCCACCAGGGCGAGCACCTGATCCCTCGGAGACGAGCCCATGTCGTCGAACATAGGGATAAGTCACTATCTAAGCCATGAACACCTGGGTGACAAGTCGAAGACTTCAAGATCAAGAAAGCACAGATGTCGACCATAGAAGGCGTCCAAGACACGTGGCAGAGCCACATGTAATCTTGATAAGCAAGAAAAGGTCAGCTCGTGCCTGCCAAGGCAACACATGCTTGCCAAAATTTTTAGGTCAAATAAAAGGTTCAGAAATTTCCCACTTACAACTCTTATATCTGCTCTCCGTTTCATAACCTACTTGTGCTCACCATATATACATTGTGCTCGACACATCGTCAAATTTGTTTGTTAAGTTGTAAACTTAAGCAACATCACATTTTACACATCAGACGACTAACAACAGATAAGTCAAAGGTTTCCGGAAGCCAAGGTCTGATTTTGGCTAACTAAATATGCCAACAACCAAAATCGAATCATCCCCAATATGGTTGAGAATCCTCTGAAGGAGTTGCTGGTTCTACTGCCAAGGGCTCGAAGAAGAAAACTTAGGTGTAAATCTCCATAAAACGCCTGCAACCGCCGCTCCAGAGAAGGAAACATGTTTAGGATATTATAAATAGGACCTAGAGTCCAATTTAGCTGATCACAATTAATGCATTGTCGAGCTCTCATCGAGATATGAGTGAGACAAGCGGAGTGATAACTTTGCACTATAAATACGAGCATTAAAGACTCATACAAGGGTCGAAAAAATTCACATTGTATACAACGGCTTTATCAGCCAACAAAAGAGGTCACCTTGGCCCAAATCCTCTCGCATTTATTTTCTTGTTGTTAACTCTCATCATTGTGATTCAATGAAGAACATTCGTTTTGTTTTTCATTGATTGCATCTACACTCTCATTAATACTTGTTTGTAGTACCAAATCACATAGCCACATTCTACATCTCGTTCTGTAAATTTTTGGTATACAACATATTCGTAATCAAAACAACCCTCAGGCTTCAATCAATCTTTTTTTTTAATTAAGTCATTATTAAAATAATAGGGAGGTGTTAAATGGGCAGAATCTGCCCAGGGCAGAATGATGATATTATATAATTATTTATCTACCCTTAATTAGTTTAATATTACCTTTAATTTTGGGAATGAGGAACATTGCTGATGATTTTTCTCAGGGCACATTAGATATTTAAACAACTCATCATAATTAAAAATACTAAGAAATTATATTTTGCCTAGGCAGAATCTTGCCATGTAGAATTACCCAAAATAATAATATCCAATTAGTAAAATAAATAAATACAATTGTACCATCAAGGTGCAATTTATTGAACCTAAGTAAAGAGAGAATTTGATATTTACTCAAGAGAAAGACTTGAGACAAGAAAGAAGGCAAAAAGGTGCATGACAATAGTAAATGAGTGTATATTTATCTCTCTCTCTTTCACCTCCATATTTGAGTCAAGAAGAAGAAGAAAAATAATCGGGCCAGACCGAGCCCGGTTGGCCCGGTTCTTTTTGGGCCACCAAAAGAAAGGCCCAGCCCAACCCATTTCTTGGGGCACGGGCCGTCTCGTTGGGCCGAGCCCATTTTGTCACCTCTATGTAAATCGAGGAATGTGCTTGGGATGGAGCTCGAATCCATGTTTCCTAAAGATTTTTTCCTATATTATCACAGGTTTTACTACTCGACTATGCACTTGAGGGCAAATTCAAATAATGAGAAAGTCTCTGGTGAGACTTGTTCATAGTATAAAATTTATGTCATTACATATAAAAATCAATATCATTTAAACTTATCAACTGATAACATTACACTTATAAATTAAGATCATAATATTAAATGTTATTCGTATTAATTTATAAAAATAATGATATTAATTTATAAGTGTAATGATATCAGTTTCATACTGTGAATAAATTTCACATGAAAGTTTGTGTCAAATAATTTGTAGTTGGGATATGCTAGTCAAGCTTCTATTACATAAATATTGAAAATACTGGTATCAACATAAATATTGAGACTTTAAATTTGTGAAAATGTCAAGACCTCAAATTTATAGATACAATATTGATTTCGCTAAATTTGAAGAATTATGAAAATTTTAATAAAAAACTTTAATACATATATTTACATATATTTACAAATATACATAATATTTAACATATAATGTTATTTCATATGCAATTTAATGATATTTCCGGAATGCATCAACACTTTCTTGACATTTTTTTTAAAAATATTAATATTTTTTCCCATATTAGACTCTATTTGTATAATAATTTAGTCAATATCAATATTGCATACCAATATTTTTATAAATATTATATAAATATTGTTCTCCCTGATATTGATATTAATGACCATGAATATTGAATATTAGATTAAATCTCGTGTATTACGCGGATTGAACAAAATATGCATTATTAATTTTACAATCAATATTTCAAATGTTTGTATAGTTGATTAGTTTAGTTTAATTATAGTCCCATTTTAAAATTTTTAATATTATATATGTACAATCTATTTACTTTTAAATATATTTTTTTAATTATAAATAATATTACGTGTTTTTAAATTAATGTATTTTCAATTAGACTAGCATGTTGATTGAAATATTGTATCGATACTATAAGTAATACATTATATTTAGACTTATTTATAATTTAGAAATACAAATTGAAAACATAAATAAGATTAATACTATAAATAACTGAAATGAATAGTATTAAGAGTAGACAAAGTCTCATGTACTCGCCCTAACCCTACCCATGTATCAACATAATATGTTTAATATATTAAATGAGTCAAATATTTTTTTTAAATGAGTCATTCAATTGCATAAATGCTACACTTGGGTGCACAAGAGACTCACTCATAAGAGTATTTAACATTAGGAGTTTGTAATGAATAGGGAGTGATTGACAAATACTCAAATAGTTATATAAAGATATCCGGATATTTACTTCTCTTGTTACATTTAGTCAACAATTTTAATTAGACAAGGTTTTCTATGCACCAGGTACACCTTGCAATTTAAGTGCATTTTTTTAAACATGCAACTTGTTTATACTTAAACATAAAACTCATTTTCATTGACACAAGTTGCATGTTTCAGTATAAATAAATTGTATGTTTTCGTACAAAGTTACATATTTTAAAAATATTCTTCAATCGCAGGATGCACAACAAACTCACTATTTACATCACTCGAATGTCAATTTAGCACTATTTTATCATGAAGTGTTCAATTTCGGTTGAAGGTGGACGAAGTATATATAGATGAAGAAAAAAAAGTCGGGGTGGTAGGTCCGATGGCGAACAATGGGGTTTCGATGTGGATGGACAAATTTAGTGAATAACTTTTTTAAGATTCGACTCGATTTGTTTATAGCACTCGAACAAGTCAAAATGATCATTAAAAATGAGTCGTGTCGTACCATACACGCAGATATATTGCGAGTAATTGAGTGATGTGTTTGACCTATTATATATATACTCTATGAGAGAGGGAGTTAATTAAGGAGGTACAACTGTACAAGTAGAAGGCGTGCGAGAACAACAACATATTCTCCTCCTCTTAAAACTTTGTACATTTTCCACTTAAATTGTGAGCAGAGTCACAAGAAACAGACCACCTCCCTCCCGTCCAAACGTCACCCACCTCTTTTTTATGTCCCTCTCTTTTTTTGTGTACTACAATTCTCGTATTCAAAGTTGATTGATCATTTTTTGTAAATAAATTATTTTTATTTTACTTGGTCATTTAAAAAAATAAAAATAAAACAGCTTTTGATATTATTTAATATTATATTTTTCTCCACCAAACTCATTTTACCCACTTTATACCATTTAATACTATTATTTCTCACATTTTCTTAATCTCCGTTGTTTACAATATTTGACCAATTAAAATTAAGACGGAGAGTATGTAATATGGGTAATGCTGAGTGGGTGATAAAGATATTTCCGACATTTCAGATGGTGTATTTATTTTATCCTTAATGAATTTTTTTTATGAATTAATGGAACTCACTATCATTTAAGGTAATATAGTAAAAACACAAATTCACCTCGATGTGAATTTGGTCAAATAGCAGCGTCCATGTAATATAGGGGTGACATCAAAATTGAATTTTATTTCTTTAACCGTAACAATATTTGATTAATTAGTTTCTATTAGATTAAAGGGTGTTTGCAAAAAAATTATAAGTAGTTATAATCACATATAATTACATGCATAAGTAACTTGGAGTTTTTTTTTTTTTTTTAATGAGATTGAATAAATTCTCAAAAACTATAAACTAAAAATTGAAAGAGGGTGTTTTTGGTAGTTTATGAGCATTTTTAAATATTACTCTTATTAAATTTTTTTTTTGCAAACACTATCAACTTTTTTTTTTAATTTTTTACAAACACAATTAACTTTTACTATTAATCAATTTTCTCGTAATCCCCATAAAAAAACAATTTTCTCGTAATAATTAATTTTAACCACTTTTTCAAAAGAATAATTTTTTTGCAAACAACCCCTATATTTATTTTGAGTTTTAAATGACTTTCAAAATTTAATTTTTAAAAACTTGGTGAATAATAATATGTGTTTTAGAATTTTTGAGTAGGAAGAGATTTAACTTTATATGATTAATGTGTAAAAGTGAGTGATGTTGTATTATATTATTATTAAGTAAGTTTTGTGTCAAATTAATGTGTAAGAGTGAATGATGTTTTATTATTATATTATATTATTGTTGAGAGAAATAGTAATGAGTAGATGATTATGTAATAATTAAAGTTTATATGTTGATAGAATGGTTTTTTTAAAAACCGATTTAGATTTAAAAACTCAAAACCAGGTATACGAAACCAAAGTAAACATAGTCTTAATATGTTTGTTTCGGGATTTTGGCGCGTGGAGAAAATCATGACTATGCAATTTTATGAATTTAGAAGTCTTGGTGAAGAGTAAAAGATATGTGTTTGTTTTGGAATTTTAATAGTGTGAGATTTTATTCTATGTCAAATTAATATTTAATAAAAAAGGATATTGTATTATTATATTGTATTGAGACTGAGAAAAGTAATGATATGATTGTATTAAACTTTGTGAAAAATATGTATGTAGATATATTTGAAGTGAATGTTGATGTCGTAAAACATAATCGCACATTTCAGTATAATAAATCGTAAATTTTAGTATAACAAATTACAAAATTTTTAAATACATTATAAAGTGCACAATGCACGTAATGCATACAAGACCTAGCCTTAAGTTGCACTTCACTCTATTGTATCTTATTCATGCCATATATAACTATCCATTTTATTTTATATTATAAAGATAAAATAAAATTAATTTTGAGTATAATTTTAAAATTTATATCCCTCGTGTCATGCCTCGTCATCATATGCATATTTATTCATAATATGAAATTGCTTTAAGTGATACAGTTTAATATGAATAAGTAGTATTTTTTTCGTAAGAATTATTAATATTGAACAAATAATAATGTTTAATTTTTAAAGTTTATCATAATAATTATTAGTAAAAATCAAATAATATTATTTAGTGAAAATATAGGATATTATTAACTACAATCTACTAATATTATTTAATTAAAATAAATAAAATTTTATGATAAACATAAATAAGATTAAAAAATAATTTCATATTATGAACAACATTCGCATAAAATTTGTCATTTTTTTGTTCTTACTCCCTCTGTTTCAATCGTTTTTGTTCATAGAAATTCTTCTAATTTTTTAATCTGATTTTATTTTGTATATTGCAGGGAGTATCGAGGTAAGTAATTTAAGTTCATAATTGAGTATAAATATATATTATAGTTGTGTAATTAAATTAATAATTTTATTTTGTATATTGCATGGAGTATTTAGGTAAATAATTTGAGTTTTATATTAGTTGTGAATGTTTATTACAATTGTATAATTAAATTAAATATTTAATTTAGGGTGCATTCGCGAAACTTCTATAAATTAATAATGATGGGACTGTGAAAATTTATTATTTTAAAGAGGTATTATCTTATTATCTCATTAAAATTGGTGAAGTTTTTGAACTAGATCAAGTCAGGATCAGAGAAGATTATTATTTTAGAGAGTTTATTAATTTATAGAGGTTTAATTAATATGAGTTTATGAATAATAACATGATTTTATGGATTTATAATGAAATATTCATTTTTGGGTTATGCAGATTTCTTAATCAGTTTGAATATGGTGATGATATTATTCACTGTACTTTTAAATTATTATTATTTGATTTTATTTTTTTATGAATTTTGATGTTGATGAAAAAACTATTTATGAAAAGCAACAATCATGCAAATAATTTTGTGAAAAAAAATACTTATTTATATTATGAATATAAAATCAATATATATTCTTTATTTGAAATATATGTACGATTTTGTGTGATGTTTAGGCAAAACTTTTTGGTTTAGTTTATTTATTGTTTGATTGTCTCAACAACTTTATGTTTTTATTTCACTTTTACAGTATATATTCTTTGTTTAAAATATAGGTATGTATTTTGTATTATGTTTATAAATTACTTTTCTATTTAGTTCAACGAGGTTGATTGATACGAAATTTTAAAATCATGTTCTCGAAGCATAAATTATTTTAGGAGGAAACGTTGAGAGTAAGGTATTCACGCTCAATAACACAAGATTTGTCTTTTATTTTCTGACATAATCTATCTAATTAAATTTATTATAAAGATATATATAAAATAGATTCAAGAAGTTTAATTAGAAAAAAGATTTGACATATTTGTTAATAATTTATTTATAAACCGGCAAGTTTGTGTTTAACAAAAGTTTTTTTTTACATAATCTTAATTAAATTAATTTTAAAGATATATAATATATTCTATTTAATTTGGTTTTATTATTTTATATTGTAGGTGGGGATGGGGATGGGGGGTTTCTTCTAATATGTTCTATTTAATTTGGTTTTATTATTTTATATTGTAGGGAATATTGAGTTAAGTAATTTGAGTTATAAATTGGTTATGAATATTTGTTGCAATTATGTAATTATTTTGTATATTGCAGAGAGTTTTTTATATTGCACGTAATATTGATGTAAGTAATTTGAGTGTTAAATTAGTTGTTGATGAGTTTATTCTAATTTGTTAATAGCGATTAATATTCACGTTTTGTATATATTGCAGGGAATAATGAGGTAAGTAATTAGAGTTATTAATTTGTTATAAATGTCTATTGTAATTGTGTAATTATTTTGTAGTATATTGTAGGGATTTTTTTTTATATTGTATGGAGTACTAAGCTAAATAATTTGAATGTTGAATTAGTTGCGGATATTAATATTCATGTTGTGTATATATTGTAAGGAGTATTGAGGTAAATAATTTGAGTTATGAATTTGTTTGCGAGGTTTTTTTTTTTTTTATATTGCACGAAGTATTGAGATAATTAATTTGAGTGTTGAATTAGTTGTGGAGGAGTTTCTGATAATCTGTTCATAGCGATAAATATTCACGTTTTGTATATATTGCAGAGAGTATTGAGGTAATTAAGTAATTTAAGTTATGAATTCGTTATAAATGTTCATTAGTAGATTGTTATGAGTAAACGTGGAATACACTTGACTTCAGATGGATAATTTTTGTATTGGTGATAGTGTAGAAAGTCTTGTAGACAACTGCAAACCTCTCGCCACTTTGATCATTGTATTAGAGTTTTGTCTTTATTTGCTTCTTTTTTCTCATCAAATTCATTGATATAACAATCATACCATCAGCTTACAAATATTTGTTGTGTTGTTTATCTGGTCACAATATTTTATTTATTTAATAGAAGATTATTTTTCCGCCCTATAGATTTTTCAAAGATATAAAATTATATATCAAATCTTGCGTAGATATAATTAATTATAACTCTTTAAAATTATTTAAAAATTTAGATTTTTTAGAGATTTCGTAAAATATACAAATAATTAGATTTTATTTTAAAAAATTTATATAATAAATATTTGTCTGAAAAAAATATGTATAAAATCTTGCGTAGATATAATTAGTTATAACTTTTTAAAATCCTTCAAACAACTAGATTTTTCAAATAAATGGAATAATAAATATTTGTTATTCACAATAGAAAGAAATTAATTAGCATTTTTTAGTTGCGAAATCATTAGAATTTATTTTATAACATCAAGATTATTTCATCCCCGAGTAATACGTGAGTATACAAAATAGTTATATATATATATTTATATATTTATTTTTTTACGAGTGTTCTAATTTTATAGACTTATTTTTACATATAGAGAGTATTTTTTTAATTTATTTATTAATATAACTTCATGCGTTAATTATATTAAAAAATATACTCCCTCCGTCCCAAACTCGATTGCCACATTTCCGTTTCGGACGTCCCATACTTGATTACCACTTTTCGTAAATGAAAATATTCACTTTATCACATAAAATACTAATAAGCAACTCTTTTTAACCCCAATTATCCATCACTTTATCACTTTATCACATAAAATATTACTCCATCCGTCCCAATCTTTATGGTAAAGTACCCACTTTTTTTGTCTCAAACTTTATAGTAAATTTACTTACACATTTTATCACTTTATCACATAAAATATTAATAAATAACACTTTCTAACCTCAATTACCCATCACTTTATCATATAAAATGCTAATAAACAACTCTTCCTACCCCACCACTTTATCACTATTTCACTATTACACTAAATCTTTATGAATGAAATACAATCCCACCTAAAATTGGGATTTTATGGGAGTAATAAATAATTCTTTCTACCCCAACACTTTATCATTTTTTCATAAATTCGAGCACACAGTAATGTGACAATCGAGTTTGAGACGGATGTAGTAATACTTATTAAATAGAATTATTAAATTTTATATTTTTAATAAATTTTACTATAATTCTTTTATAAAAAGTCAAATAAACGAATATAATTAGAAAAAATGGAATACTCTTTTATGAATGTTGTTATCGTCACCCGTAGCATGTAGTAGACCCACGCACACGTATGTTAGAGGCAGATGGGGACAACTGGAGCGTAATACGACGTCATTTTTCAACTCGGCACGTGTCAAAAGGATAACACGACCAAGGCCACTTGTGTTGAGATGCGTGAGGTTGGACCACACTATGTTTGATCCGGCGGTTATAAAACCACTTACTTGTCGCTTTCATTTGGACTTTGATGGATTTGATTAAGTGAGGTAGGCTAGGCAGAGGCTGCTCATATCAGCTAAATTTTCATTTCCAATGATACAAAGTTGGTGAGTTGAGTGTAATTGTATTCTACATCTCTCCTATCTTCCACATTAATGACATAATATATACTCCTATTACTCCCCTCCCGAATTTAATGCGCATTATTGTTTACACTTAGGGATGACAATGGATTAGGTTTTAACCCAAAATCGACACGAATTCGTCCCGGATGGGGCGGGTTAAACCCGGTCAAATGGGTTACGGGGACGGGTTAAAACCCGTTCAATTGATAACCCGCCGGATACGGGACGGGTCATGATATTAGGCAAACCCGCCCCGTATATATATAATAAGTAATAATATGTATTAAGTAATAATGTAATAGTAGTTTAATAAGATAACAATACTATAATAAGAAAAAACAAGATAATAAGATGTCTATTTTTATGAGGTATGTTTGATTAATGAATAATTAGTAACTGTAGTCCTTTTTGTGATCTCTTTAATGTGAGATTGATTATGATATTATGTATTTTTTGTTTGTTTTAATTTGATGATTCTAGTTTATGTTTTATTTTTTAGGAACAATATGTATTTAAAAATGACATGTATGAAATTATGAGTACGAATTAAAAAATAAAGGGAAAACGAAATTAAATATCTGGGAATTTCGTTAAACCCGGCTCGGGTTCATCAAGCGGGGCGGGTAGAGCGGGTCCAAAAAACCAATAGAATGGCGGAGTTCTTGGGTTTGGCCAAACCAAACCCGCCTGCTATCCCTAATCACTTTATTCATCTTAATTTTGATTGCATTTTTTTCATTTAAGATGTTCCAATCTTAATTGCACATTTCTTTAAATAGAAATATTCACTTTATTACTTTAGCACTTAATCACATAAAATATTAATAAACAATTCTTTCAACCCCCAATACTTTATCACTTTATCACATAAAATACTACTTCAACCGTCCCAAACTCGATTGCCACATTTCCGTTTCGGGCGTCCCATACTTGATTACCACTTTCCTTAAATGAAAATACACACTTTATCACATAAAATAATAATAAACAATTCTTTTTAACTCCAACTACTCATCACTCTATCACTTTATAACATAAAATACTAATAAACAATTTTTTCTACCCCAACACTTTATCATTTTTTCTTAAAACCCGAGCACATAGCAATGCGACAATCGAGTTTGAGACGAAAGTAGTAATAAACAACTCTTTCTATCCCAACACTTTATCACTTTATTACTTTTTCTTAAACTCTGAGCACACAGTAAACCACCAAAATTAGATTGAGATGGAGGGAATAGTATACATTGCTTTTTGAGGAGGGGTAAATGATAATAGCATGTTATGTAAATAAAATGAAATAAAATTAACTTTAGTGTAAAAAAATAATGACATTGTATGTAATTTTTTAGATATTTAATTTGGAGTAAAGTTTAAAGTAATACCAACAAATTCAAGAGAAACTTTTTTTACAAATGTGTCATTAAATTCGGGATGGAGAGAGTAATATATAAGGAGAAACCTTATATGCACCTTTTTAGAAAGACAAGTCTGGTATGCATCTTAGTGCACTGTGCACTCATAGTGCATTTTAAAAACACATAATTTATTATATTAAAATATACAATTTGTTTACACTTAACCGCATAATTATTTTTTTATATTAATAGTTGTACGGTTCAATGTAAACAAATTACATATTTTAGTACAACATGTTGCATATTTCTAAACTACACTATAAGTACTGCATGGTGCATCTGAATGAATATGAGACCCACTCTTTTAAAAAACAATTTTTTAAAAAATGTGCAACTTATATTTTGAAGTGTTAAACGTATTGTGAAAATATATTATACATTTTAAAAATACGTTTGAATTGCATGGTGTACCTGCATCAGAAAACTTATTATATAAATGTATATATAAAAATTATAAATCGGGTATAAGGCTATTTTGTGAATAAAAATGGGGAATGAGATCACTTGTTTTACAATTCGATTTTCTGTTCTATTTTTGTATTTTATTACTGTTTCACTCTGCTGAAATTTTAATATAGTGGTTGATTGAATATTTTTTATTATTCCACGTGTAATCTATCCATCATATTATGAAATATAAAGTGAAGAGTGGGTCTCATGTGCACCTGGGTGCACCGTGCACTCATAGTGCATTTTAGATGCGTGCAACTATACAAAATCGAAACGTGCAACTATTCCAAACAGAAGCATGCAACTATGTTCTCATATTAGCAGTTGCATTTTTCTGTGTAAATAAATCGCACTTTTCAGCGTAATAAGTTGTACGTTTCTAAAATGCACTATGAATGTACGGTGTACCGAGTGCATACAAGACCCATTAAAAACAATGATTATAGTACATATGTGGTCCCATTCATAAATATATATGTTTACTTTTAAGTTAAGTTAAAGTATTTGGAACATATAAATACTGGTTTGACTAAATCTAAACAAGATTTAAAGGTCAATATATTTTTTTGTCATATTGAGACTTTACAATATTTAAAAATAAAAAATATAACTACATATATATTTTAGAGATAGACAAAGTTTAATATAAAAATTTACATATATGAAAATATATGAATTTGGGCCAATAGGGGCTTGGGCCATTATGAGCGGCCTGCTTGGTGATTAAGCCTTTGTTTGGCATGAATTAAAAAAAGGATAAAGAGGAAAGAAGACCACGTTGGTTCTAGGAATCGAACCCAGGCGCCCAGCATAATAAACATAAGCTCTGACCACTAAACTACAGTGAGTTCACATTCGGGGAATAAGACTTATTATAAATTAAGGAAATAATTTAATCTGATATTAAAAAAGCAAGGTTGTTGCTAGCCAGGATCGAGCACACGTCACTTGAATAACATAAACTAGCTCTTACCATTAAGATACAACAAATCTATATTGAATAATTGAGACTTTATAAAATAAATGATATAATATATTTTGAAAAAAATTTGTGACTTTTTATAATTTATTAAAAAAATATTTTTATTAGTACTTCTATTTACAAACTGTACGCACAATACATTAAGCCAAACATACCAAGATTTCCCATTTGGCCATACAGGTTTACATGATCAAGTTCTTTAGTCAGATATATAGTTTGTTATGACCGCCGATTGGATTTTTAAAAATAAACATTTTTCACATATGAAAATTTTCACATTAGACCTACTCTTAGAGGTATATTATGAATTTTACAAAGTAAAACTTATACACGGTAAAACTTTTTTTTTCTTCTTTTTCAGTTTAACTTTGAGGTGCACTTTATAAATAAAAATTAAATATGTATTTTCCAATAACTTTTATAATATATATATTTATTTCCTCTATTCCGTTTATGTCATTCCATTATTATTTTATCCTGTTGAATTTTAGCACATGGACCTAAAAATATGGTGATTCGTTAGATATTTTTTAACCACGTCCATATTATAGAATATAAAATGGAACACCAATTATGAAACAAGTGATCTTATTCCTAAAAATGTGTGGTTTAACTTTTAAGTTAAAGTATTTGGTTATGTAACTTTGAACGATTACATTTTTAGTCTTTAAGCTTTTTATTTTTTTAATTTTAATCCTGAATGTGTCATGAATTTCACTCATTTTTGTTGGAAATTTTAAAATCTCGTCGGAATAAGCATGTGTATCTCACGTGACACTTCAAAATTGAGATTTTTTTAAAATTTTTCGGCAACCTACACAAGTATACTGTCATGTAACAAAAAAAAAGATCAATTTTGAAGTGTCACGTGAGGTACACATGCTTATTCCGGCGGGATTCCGGCGATATTTTAATATTTCCGACCAAAAAAGATTGAAATTGATACATTCGGAACTAAAATTGAAAAAGCAAAAAGTTACATAACTAAAAATAAAATTATTCAAAATTACATGACTAAAAATGATATTTTCTCAGTATTTGGAACTTATAAATTTGGTTTGACGAAATCTAAACAAGATTTTAAAGTTCAATAGGAGTATATATTTTTCTTTTCATATTGTGACTTTACAATAATTAAGATAAAAACAATAACTACCTATATATTTTTGACAAAAATTCGTATAAAACGGTCTCATACATGAGACGTAATACAATTTAACACAAATTAATAACCATCCCACCCAAAGTGTTTAAGGGTGTGTTTGTTTTGGGCTTATAGTGGGCGGGGGAAATCCTGGACTTTGAAATCTAGGATTTTAAAATCCTAATGAATAATAAAATTGTATGTTTGTTTTGAGATTTTATAGGGTAGGATTATATAGGATTGTAAAAAAATTGATTGATTTATATTATTATATTATTATAATAATGATTGAATGATTGAGTATTGTGTTGGAAATTGTATAAAAGTGATAATATTATTATTAATGAGAATAGGTGCAGATAGGGGTGGGCGTTCGGTCGGTTTGGTCGGTTTGGGACTGTTTTTTGACCGAACCGAATAAACCGAATTATGCAAGTTTAAACCAAAACCGAACCAAAGTTGTGAGTAACCGAAATAACCGAACCGAATAAGAAATTTGGTTTGTTCGGTTTATTCGGTTTTTATCCGAAATTTAACCTTAATTCACAATTTAATGATTTCCCAACCAAATTTTCAATATTTCTAAGTCAATGATCAAATACAAATACAACTAGTAGTTTCCACTATCAAATGCAACTAAGTCAATAAATCACCACAATTTACAAGTTCACAAAAATCACAACCACAATTTCATTTACACTTTAAGGAAAAATCACAACCACAAGTTCACAATAATAATAATAAACAATTAGCGGAAAACAAAAGGAAGAAAAAGGAAGCTCTCGCACAATTTTCAGTTTTGAGCTCTGAATTTGGGATTGAGAAAAAAAAATGGAGGATTTTCAGAGAAAGGTCACCATATCGTAACCGGATACCAAAGATGCAATACCGAGGAAATTCAAGTTGAAGAAGATGAAAATGTCTCAAAAGCGTAATGAAGACCTCCACATCAATTGGAGCGGTGGTCGGTGTGGGAGCGTCCACAGGTGTGGGAGTGGTCGCTGGTGTTGGAGCGGCCGTCGGTGTTGGCGTGGATTGGGTGAGGAGGTCATGGGTCTTGGCCTTCTTGGACCGAGGGTGCTTGCCGGGTTGAGAGAGTTGTGACTAGGGTTTGTGTCTTTGTGATTTGTGAAGATGAAATGAAATAAAAGAAGGAAAATTTTATTAATATGTATTAATATATTTTTTTAATTATATATATATATATATATATATATATATATATATATTTCGGTCGGTTCGGTTTATTCGGTTTTTTCAAAACCATAACCGAACCGAAACCGAAAAACCGATTTTTTTTTAATTTCAACCGAACCGACCGAAAAAACCGAAAAAACCGAACCAGTTTGACCAAAAATCATTGGTTCGGTTCGGAATTCGGTTTTTTTCGGTTTTATGCCCACCCCTAGGTGCAGATGTAGGGTTTAGGTTAGGTTTTAAATTGGATTTTGAAAACCGAACCAGTTTGACCAAAAATCATTGGTTCGGTTCGGAATTCGGTTTTTTTCGGTTTTATGCCCACCCCTAGGTGCAGATGTAGGGTTTAGGTTAGGTTTTAAATTGGATTTTGAAATCCTGATTTTAGTATTGTATTAAATGAGTATGTGGAATTGTAAAGTCCAAAGTCCGTCCGGAATAGTCTCAAAACAAACATGCCCTAAGTGTCAATGTCCAAATTATACACTGTCTTACCATAAGATTGTCTCATGCAAGTGTGTCTCATATATTTTAGAGGTATATCATGAATTTTACAAAGGAAAACTTAGATACGGTAAAGCCTTTTTTTCTTCTTCTTTTTCAGTTTAACTTTGAGGTGCACTTTATAAATAAAAATTAGATATATATTTTCCAGTAACTTTTATAATATATATATTTATTCCAAAAAAGTTAAAATATTTGTTGAGAATGGGATTCGAACCCATGCCATTTCCGACCAGAACCTTAATCTGGCGCCCTAGACCAACTCGGTCACCTCAACTTTTATTTTGAGAAAAAAATATGAAAGTATTGAAAAAATATATATGAATAATGACAGCCCTGGTTTTAATTAGTTGGTGTTCATCATAAATTGCAACATTCCCCCAAATGAGAAGGATAAAAAATTTATTGTCACTTACATGAAGTCTGTTCCATATTTTTCACGCATAATGTAAAATGTAGAAATAATGTACACAATTAACAATTTTTTATTTTATTTTACCCAACATAACTCGATAAAAATCTTTTTTTCAGTTTTCTTTTTTTAAAAAAATCGATCGACCATCTCACAAAAAAATTGAATTTTTTAATTAATGGGGTGTAACAAATTGAGGAAAGAGAATTTCCTCAATAAAAGTGTCATGAATTACGGTGGGGTTGTAGCGAATTAGCTTCATTACAAAAAGAAAGATGTGTTACGAAGAGTGACAAAGTGTGTAACGAATTGGGGTAAAATATTCCTACGCTAATTGGCCATATACTATTCACTATCAATAACGGCAAATTAAGGTGAGCGTGTGAGGAGAGAAAACATTTACTAGTAAAATGGGTAAAAAGAAATGGATAGATTTCATGTGAAACTTGTTTATCGTGAAATTAATTATATGTTTATAGACTCGGCCTTTCAGTTATCACGACTCATACTCTTTTATAATGTAAGTCATACTCTCTCCGTCCCAAAAGACTTAACACAGTTGACTTTTATACGCGTTTTTGCGAGTGAATTTTGTATTAGTAATTGAAATGATAAATTGATTTTTAAGGAGGGGTATGATAGATAAGCCCCTCTCCTATCACATCGTTCCTTAAAAGTCATTTTATCATTTCAATTACTAATATAAAATTCACTCGCAAAAACGCGTGTAAAAGGCAATTATGCTAAGTCTTCTGGGACGGAGGAAGTATTTTTTAGTTATCACTGCTAATAATGTAGTCACATCCTTTTAATATCACGAGTAATATCCGATAATAAATCACAACCTTCGGTTATCACAATTAATACCCTTTAATAGAATAAGTCATACCACTTAACCAATTTCATAGATTTCTCGGGTGAAATTTGTCATACTATACTTATCCAAAAAAAAAAAAAACCTTCAAATTGCAGTGGTAGAAAATATTTACTAGTAAAATAAGTAGAAAATACTTTCTTCAAATTGAAGTGGTACAAAAAAAAATTAAATTGGCAAAGTGGCGATAAATAAAATTTCCTTAAAATTTATTTAGATAGGAAATGTTGTGGGTGATCCATGCATGCCATAGGAATTAGCTAGGATTAGGAAACACCATTTTCCATACGCATGATGCATGCCAGCACATATAATATACTATGTATTTTCCACCAGCATGCTGCATGACACACATATATGTGCAATGTATATATAAATATAGGTGAAGCAAACAACTAAAAACTACAAATTCATACAAGAGAAATTAAACAGAAAGAAAAACATTAACCATTAATATTTGGCAATGGCACATCAGCAGAATCAATCCATAGGGCAGCCACAATTTGGGCACAAGAGTCTCTTGCAAAGTGATGCTCTTTATCAGGTAAATTAATTAAAATGTTGTGTAATTATTAAACTCTTTGAACAAACCACAATTAATATTTTCATCCTAATTCAGTTTATTAATTTTAATTTTCAAGTATATACTTGAAACAAGTGTGTATCCAACGGAGCCCGAATCCATGAAAGAATTGCGTCAATTGACTGCAAAACATCCACGGTACATATTCCGTGCATGAGACTGTCTCATATGTGTATTTTATTATTATATATTATGAGTGAGTCTCATGTGCACCCTGGTGCACCATGCACTCATAGTGCATTTTAGAAGCGTGCAACTATAAAAACAGAAGCATACAACTATTCCAAACAGAAGCATGCAACTATGTTCCTATATTAACATTTGCACTTTTTTGAGTAAATAAGTCGCACTTTTCAACATAACAAGTTACACGCTTCTAAAATGCACTATGAGTGCACGGTGCACCCGGGTGCGTACAAGACCTAGTCATATATTATTGTCTCTATTAATATTTTTGGCCCTTTAATGTGCAGGAATATATTGAGCACATCAGATGATGAAGCACAGTTCTTAAAAATGTTAGTGAAACTGATGAATGCAAAAAACACAATGGAGATTGGAGTTTTCACCGGCTATTCTCTCCTCGCCACTGCCCTCGCTCTTCCCCACGACGGAAAGGTGCGTAAAACTAGATACGGATAAATTGGAGTAAGACTTGAGTGCACTACTAATATTGTTTGATGAAAATAATTAATAATATTCAGTGAAGAAAACTGGTACTGGCCAACTAATACATTTTTAGTAAAAGAACTAATACCATTTTAAAATGTATTTGAATTGAACAGTGCAACAACTGCATATAAGTATTTGTCATATAAATATAGTAATTATAAGTGCAGGTGATTGTGCAACTAAATTAATGTATTAAAAATGTCTAATGTTTTTTAAATTTCTCAGATCTTGGCTATAGATGTGAACCGTGATGACTATGAATTAGGATTTCCCATAATTAAAAAAGCAGGAGTAGCACACAAGATCGATTTCAGGGAAGGCCAAGCACTCCCCATTCTGGATCAAATGATTGAAGACATAAGTATACATAATGATGATCCCGTTTTCTGGAAAATAGTGTTTTTTAGTCCTGCAAGTAATGCCTATTTCGATTAGGAATTGAAAATAGCCATGTAGTATTAGATTATTATTATTTTTTAAGTCAGTTAGCCGGTTATAGGAGGTAAAACTTCCGATAGACGCAGACATTGCATTGCCTAATTGGTCGACCAAATATTTCACCTCTTTAGAGTCGGTTATCAGTCAAAAAATAAAAAAGTTGTACGACTATTTTCAATTCATCGACCGAAATTGATGATGATCATCTTGTTAATTAGGAGAAATATCAGGGGACATTCGAAAGGTTGGTGGAGGTGGTTAGGGTTGGAGGGGCGATCGGGTATGATAACACACTGTGGCATGGATCATTGGACGCTGCAAGGATTATGTGATGGCATTCAACATTATGTGTGTTTTGTAATTGTTTGAACTTGTTGTCATTATCTGATGTATTTCTTTAGTTGTGTGACTTCTTGCTCAGAGAAAAACCAAAATTGCAATTCAGCAAACCCAATTCGCGAAAACCAAAATAAGAATCTGCCATCAATACTTGATATATGAAAACGGGATTTCCAAATTCATATGCTCTAATGTGCAGCCCCAAAAAACAATTTCCTGAATTGAGAGAAATCAAAAGATAAGCAAAATAGTAGTCCGTCAAAGATAGGTTCTCGGTTGAAATCATGGCAATCGAACCACGAATGTGAAAATATATACTACTTTTAAAAATAAAAAATAAAAAGTTGGGGGTACAGTAGTACCCTCATCTCACCAGGTATGCCACTGATTGCGTGTCTTTTCTTAGTAAATCAACTTCTATATGACACTATTGCATTCTTACAAACAATTCACTCCACACATTTTTCATACGAAAATGAGCTGTGAAAACAACCCAATTGCACATTCAAATTCATCATCCTTCTAAAATTATGTCTGGAAATCTTTCAGAATGAGAAATCACAAAATTTTATAAAACCCCAAGTCAATTTCTTCTAAATTGAGTAAACCAAAATTTGACACGGCTACATTAAATTTTAGATCCGATTAAATTTAAGGTTTGTACCTCAAATTTACATCAGTACTTTCGACCTCCAAGAGAATGCATCTGAATTCTGCAATTCTTTTCGTACATTCTGAATGTAATGGTCCAAAGTGAAGGTATGCTCATCGATGATATCACTGGATATCGCATCACCGGCTAATTTCACCGCTGCAACTTGAGACAGTTGAAACTTCTCTGCAGTACGTTGCAATTTCCTTGCAGTGTCTTCCTCCCCGAGCATCACAAGACATATTAACAAAGATTTAAGCTCGATTTTTCCTCCTTCAGAAAGAGACATCCCCTTCAAATGGTCTACTAGAGCCATCTCCTCATCGGGGCTGCATAATAACAGATAGTGATTGATATGAGATTCTCTGAGGGGTTATAGAGCAAATTGCGAAATTAGTCCCATATCTATTAGGAACTGGTGATTTTTATCCCATACGAATTAATTTTCTCGAGTTGGTCTTATATAAAACAGTTTTACCGTGCAACTTGTAGCAACTAATACTTTATAGTAAAACAACAAATACTTTTTAATAAAATAACTAATATTGTCAAGCTAATACCTTTTGATGGAACAACTAGTACTGTATAAAATGCACACCAAATGCCAAATAGTTGCATGGTAACTAGTTTACACAAGACTTTGCCAGTTTTCTCAACTAAGTCCTATAACTTTTAAAATGATGCAATTTGTGTCCTGCATTGACAAGGTTGCAGGATTTTTGCATGTGCTGCCACCTGCTGGAATTTCATGTAGCAACCTGACTAATGACTTGACATCCCTACGTGGCATAATGAGACCCCAACATTTTAATTTTGATTAAAAGAATCACAAATTAATTATCATCCTAAAACAAAAATTATCAGTATAGAACTAGAATTGCATCATGTTAAAAGTTATCAGACGCAATTGAGAACATTGATTCGTATGGGACTAAAATCATCAACACCCAATAGATATGGGGTAAATTTTGCAATCTACTCGGGATTATATGTGTAGAACCAAGATGACAAATCCAGTTTGAAAAGATAATATACCTTCCAGCTCTAATCTTTCCTTTGTTCCGTTGACGGCCTCTACCCTTAGTAGATGTGCTGATAGTGGTAGAAGAGCTTGAACCTTTTATAGTTCTGAAATGAAGCAACAATAAACAGTTCATACTGATGTCAAATTCATGTCTTTACCTTTTCAATTCAAATAAAAAGATGTGAGATTTCTATTACTAATACTATGATATACACAGCTTATCTGCATAAAAGGTCAATCCCAGTTACACCATCTTTAAACACTTTACGTAACAGAAAGCAGAAAATAACAGGAGATAAAGAATTTCAAAAACAATATCAAGTACATAAGAAAACTCTTAAAAAGAGTGAGGTACTTATTATGGGATCTCTTTTACTATGCTTGAACCCAGAAAAGGAAAATGAGTCCATAACAATTTCTTGTGCACAAAACCTTAAGCTCTGGCAGCACAAATATCATGAAAGAGGTCTATAAATAGATGGTAAGTCAAAATATACCTATTACATCAATATCATTGGAATAATTCTCACACAAACTGCTTTCACTAGTATTTTCATTATCAAAATCCAAGGTCCACATATTGCATCGAGGAAAAGAATGAAAGATTGACGATATTTTTGGAGGCTTATGGTGATTCTTGTTGATCAGAGTAACCTACAACTTTTCTACCCATAATTTGAACTTTTCTAGCTACAAAAAGCCAAAAAGGTGAGTTAAGAAGTATTGAAATGGTAGTTGAATGAAAGTAAAAGGACTAGCATGTTATTCAGAAAATCAATCAGCAGAGGAAGCAATTCTTATGGGAAATTCCTTTCCTTAGAACTTTATAGATGCCAAAACAAGGGGATTATAGATATATTAAAATAAGCCATAAAGGTACAGCGCGGGCAATAGAAATCAAGCAATGCATAATAGATAACAAACTACTCCCTCCGTTCCACTTCAACTATCGCCTTTTGTGTTTCATACAGGTTAAGAAAGTCACTAAAGTCATTTAATACTAATGATTGTTTGTATAAAATGACTAATATACCCTCTTACAGGTTATGAATCATTTATTTTCATTTATCCTACCTAAAAATAAACTTATCACAAACATTAATAAAATGGTGAAGTTGGAAAAATATATTTAATATCTCTTGGAAAACCAAAAGGCGACAGATATTTTGGAACAAATATTTTCTCTAAAGCGGCAGATGAAGGGAGTATTTCAGTAAAGGTAGATTTCATGAAA
Organism: Stenogyne calaminthoides; assembly: GCA_037126765.1. Classification (NCBI taxonomy): domain Eukaryota; kingdom Viridiplantae; phylum Streptophyta; class Magnoliopsida; order Lamiales; family Lamiaceae; genus Stenogyne; species Stenogyne calaminthoides. Next base: position 29,017,524 of record JBBCBC010000002.1, read on the forward strand.
TTACAACTAAGAGAAACCTAAATTACTGCAAAGAGATTTACAGAATGTTACCCTGTGGTGTATGCACTCATTCCACTAAAATTACTGCTAGTTTGAGAAGCAGTTTCGTCGTCAAGATAGCCCATGGACTGCTCCTCTGTTTTAAGCTTTGCAGCAAGTAATAATCTCCTTTGACGAACCGCTAGGTAACGTGTCAAGTACTTGCCCACTTTCTCCACCCCTTCATTGTATTCTCCAACGAGCACGCTTGCACATTCTAGAGAGGCAATTTTCACAACTAAAATCAGATCGTCTCTTTTATGCAAGAAAGCAACCCTCAAAGCCTCTTCCCAACTCCTTGCTTCAACCAAGAGGTTAATTCCATTATCAGTATCACAACAATACTCCAAGAGTATTGTTGCAGCATCCCCTGGTTTACCGAGAGCTTGAAGTTCCTCACTTAATTCACGTGCTAGGGGCAAAAGATCGTCCTTTCTAATAAGGCCAGCAACCGTCAGAACCCCCTTCCAATTACCACAAGCACGATAAGCCTTTAATGCCTTCTCCAAACGGGAGCAACACAGATATGTGGTGGCAGCATCTTCGAAGCATTTTGTAGCATTTAGATGATCTCCCCATGCTTCTAGAACTTGCTGCCTCTTAGGAGGATCATTAATCAACTGAAGCCCAAGTGGGAAAAGTTCGGGAACTTTCAGTATCAGGTTCATGCAGTCTTCATAATACGGGTCTCCGGTAGATATAATGTGCCTCAATGCACTTTCATGCCTTTGTAATTTAAGGTCAATGTTGTACTGCATTAAAACTGTTGGCATACGTTCCAGTTCTTGAAGAAATGGCAAAAACTCTTTTGGATCCTTTTGTGAATTTAACGCAACAATAGCAGCAAGATTCAAATCATAAAGGCCTAAAGCAGCTTCAAAAACTGCCTCGGAATCAGAAAGCCACAACAGATGCTTCAAGGATTCCTCAGAGGAGGGGTAAAGTAGTCTTTTTGGATCAGCAGCCGCAGAGAGCTCCAAATCTCGAACAACCTTTATTCTCCTCAAAGCTTCCTCCAAAGATGGGGGACTGCTTTTAGCCAAAGTGGTCAAAATGCAAAGCTCTCTCGCTGGAGTTTCCTCAATTTTGTCCTCAAGAGCCTTCCTTACAGCCATTAAAACAGAGGAAATTTTATTATCACTATCAGTACCCTTTGGTTTGTCCCCCTCTAAGCAAGGTAACGAGGCATAGTTTCTATAAAGAGTCTCCATGACATTTTCATGTTTAATAGCACAAGCAAAATCAGTTATGTGGTTAAGGTTGTTAACCTGCGTGACAAACTCCGAAGCTGACCTAATAAAGGCTTCCCAACCACAATGGTCAACAATGAGATTAAAGTCAATCCTGTGCCTTCTTACCATTTGTAAGGCATCTTTGAACCTCCCTCGAGTCAGAGCATTGATAATCGAACTGAGGACTAATTTCCTGGGAAATATACATTCAAGATTTCCTCTAACTGTTTGTAAGATGACAGCAGACTCATCTCCGTGAAGAACACCAACAATCTGGGCTCCTTTTTCCCATACGTTAATAGAAATGCTTTCCTTTTCCCCCTTTTTATTCTTTACAACAGGAACGAAATTCTCATACTTCTCCAGCAGCCCATGCACAATATCACCAACATCGACAATAAATAGTAAATCATGTTTAGTTGCAATAACCACATGTGTCATCATACCATCACCAGAATTTGAGTAAAATGAGAAACTACTGCATTTTTTACACAATATCCTTCCCTCAAAATGTAGTCTTCCATTTTTGTCAAGCCCTAAGAGCAATGGTTTTTCTCGTGCATAGCCTTGAATCGGGGCAACATCCATTTTCGGGCAGGTTGATAGAAAATTCATGTCATCACATCTCTGAAGACTGACCCCTCTTTTCAATCCCAACTTTGACGTATACTCAAATGCTTTTCCACCTTCAAGCTGAACAAATGCAGAATATCTATTAAGAGTATTAGTCGCTATACCGATTACCAGACCTTCAAGATTAAGCTGAAGCAAGCTTTCTGCATGCCATCCTGAGCATGTGACTGAACCTGCAACTTGATCTTCGGAGCATCTCATCTCGATTTCCTGAAGGTAATACTTTCTGGGATTACTAGGACCAGAATCAACATGTGACACACCAAGAAGCACATGAGAATCCAACCAGGTAAGATGTAGCAGCAAAGGCCCGTAGTTTATACCACAATATGAAGGCTCGATTTTAAAAACCTTGTCTTCCAGCTCATCCCACTGATCAAGTAGAGGAAGTTCCACAACACACAGACTTCCATCTGACAGAGATGCAGCCAGACGATTTTGGGAAATTTTAGAACAGAAAGTTATATCTCGAACTGGACTAGGAAATTCTAAGGTAAGAAAGGACATTGGAGGTGGTATCAAGGACAAAGAAAAGGGGGTTACTAATACTTTTGATCCATCAATAACAAATGCTGTTGAGTTGCCTATCACGGCTGTTACCCAGACGAAATTGTACGTAATAACTCGGCCAGAAAGAGTCCAATATATCAATTTTAATGGGTTCGTCAAGTCCCAAATAAATTTTACTTTATCCTCTTTTGAAAATCTCATCTCTTGCTTTAAGTACCAGTGGTTATTACTGAAGGACCATATCTTGAGGGTGTCAAATAATTCACCTCTGACAACAGCAGCAAGAAGATCTGAGTTACAATTGAATTTCAGAATTTCTAGCGTCACATTTATTGGCTCACTGATTGAAAATGAGCTTCTCTCTAGACCGTTTTTCTCAAAGAAAACAACAGATAGAGATTGATTTTCTTCCTCTCGATTGTAGACAGCAGCAATTTTTGCTCCACTTTGAGCCCAGTCGACAACTGACCCCATAAAGGGCTTTGGGTCTGAGACAGAGTGTACCACCCCTGAATCACGCTCCCAAACTTTAATCCTCTTATGCAAGGGAGATGAATCATACACTTTACTCAACGACGCAAAAAACTTTCCATCACCTCTCCATGATATGGAGGGCTCAAAGGAATTATCTGAAGTAAATGCTGATTCATCTGCAACACACATGAATGAGTCAAAATTATTGCAGTACACAGAAAGAGTTTATTTGTACAATTGGAATAGTTAAAAGTAAGTCATTCCCCATGAAAAGCCAATTTGTAGATGTTGTTATATGTACTCTGTTTTGAATAGGGTAAAAAACTTGTCGATGATACAATTTGCATACAACTTCAAGATAACGAAGGCGGCAGAGCTTCCCTTACAAAGTCAAAATCATTGCATTTGACAACTACAAGCTGATGATTCAGAAAAGCTTGAAGACTGTAATCATGAACAATAAATTTTTTCGTCTTCAAAGTATGGTTACATATAGTCCTGTGACTACTCGCTCTATTTTGATAGACTATGAGGGTGTTCACAAAAATATATGTTTTTGGAGAAGTGATTTAATATAGTGATTGTGAATTTGTGAGAATAATAATTGCTCAATAGTAAAAGTGGCAAGTGTTTGCAAAGATATAGCAAAAGTCAGTGGAACTTTAGAAGCTAGCAAAAGCATCATATAACCAACTTATAGATAATAGCTTTTGGTAGATTAATTAATTACTTGGAAGAGAAATGAACACTGAAAAATTATTCTCAAGTCAAAAAAATGATTATAAGTTGCACGAATCTTTTGCAAACACGTATATACCCTCCACTTTCAACCAATGGGAAAAAGGCAGTCTTTGGGCACACTCTTAACATTTAAACTTACATCTATTTCCAGCATGTTTTTATACAATCTTTTTCCACTAAAGAACTTTCACAAATCAAAACATCGTATTGCACATAAACTCTCTAGTCTCTAGTGTGTTTCAAACAAATTCAGTCCAAAATTTCTGATTAGTGTAGTATCTTCAATATACCACTACTTTAAATATCAGAATTTGCTATTTATATTTCAATTATTTTTTCCTTCCAGACTCCAGTTAAACATGAAACGGAATTTGAAACTTGATTGTTTCAAATTAATTTGCATCTAAAGAGTATGGAAAGAAGTCCTTACGTACGTCAACACCTTCAGGCAAATCGTCAAGTGGCATCTCGTATAATAGATCCCAATCAAGATTCATCACCAAAATCATCCCAAAACCAGTGATCATAGCAAGTAGATCTCCATCCGGACTGGGTGAAATGCACCTCACACCACCTTCTACCTGACCAACAACTTCAGTTGCATTATCATCGACTGAAAACAGTAAGAGAAAACCTTCTGAAGTTCCAATGATTAAGGCCTCCTTTTCCATGGAATATTCCAAACAGGTAATAAAATCTCCAGGTTCCAAATCAATCAGTTGAGAGGAAGCAGCAACTGATGTATTTCTCCATGCTTCTCTAACCTGGTTTATACCACATCCACATCAAAATTCGGTAAGTAATAAGTATTCGTTTTTCCTTGGTTAAAAGCTAATATTATATGTTCATCCTATATCAAAATCACAATGCATTGTTCTAATTGCATTTTTAAGCAGTTCTTCTCCTGATCATGCCTATTTACAGTAAAATAAATCTCTCTCCCATAATAAATAAAAGAAATTCTTCACCATATAAACTCTAATTTTAACTACTTACTGAGAGTAAATCACTTTCCCATCCCATGAAATATCAAAACAAAAACAATCACTAAAAATGAACACTCCACTCATGAAACAAATATACTCCAAAACTCAGCTATTAATATTAAAGATACAATTAACATGGCCTCTGTAAAATAAATTTTAAACGTGGTGGAATAATTAATAAGAACACGCGGCCGGAGGAACCAAAAAAAAACATGAGAAACATAAATGCAGAATAGGAAGCGGGGAAAATTGTTTTACTTGTGGTGAAGGAACTTGGGTAGTGTATATGAAGTTGGCGGAGGAAGCGAAGAAGAGGAGGTTGCGCTCGATGTCGACGGCGGATAATTTCAGGAATTCTTCTACTTGCAACTGCACCTCCGTCAAAACCTCCGTAGACAACTTCAAGTTTTTCATGTTGAAACGTGGGCCGATTATTTCTCCTTCTGCGTTCCCACAAATTCCAGTGAAAATGGCAGCTAAAAGGAGGGGAAGAGTGGAGCGGGAGCGGAACAAAGTTTCTTTAGATTAGGGTATTTTTAACAGTTACCCAATTTACTTTACCTTTTGTTAACTTAACTAGGGTGATTTTACTTTATAGAGTTACCAACACTTTTGTGAACGATATTTATACATAAACTCTATTATGCTTATGTATAAAAATTATTAATGTTATGTACAAAAAATTTTATTGTTTAAAAGTATAAAATATTTTTGAAATAGTGAGAATTTTTGTGCATAATAATAATAATAATTTTTATCCATAATAGTGATAGTTTTTATACATAACAGTGATACTAACAAAATTGAGTTCATGGTGAACTCGGGTTCATAAAAGTTTTTGTCGTCACTGTTATGCATATGCACTATCACTATTTAAAAATATTTTTAATTTTTGAATAGTAATGATGTTTATACGTAACAGTGTTAGTAAGTATGCCTTGAAAAAAAAAAGTTCAAGTAAACTCGATTTATAATTTTTTGCCTTTTTTTTAGTAGATCTCCTAAAATTGGGATTTTCTTTTTCCAAAAAAACTTATGTGAACTCAACTTCATAGTAAACTCTATTATTTTAATATTAACGTTATGCACAAAAAACTATCATTGTTGTGCGCAAAAATTATTATTATTATTATTATTATTATTATTATTATTATTATTATTATTATTATTATTATTATTATTATTATTATTATTATTATTATTATTATTATTATTATACAGAATTCAAGTGAGCATATAGTATCGAATATCAAGTGAACATATATTCAAAGACAAAGTTTTATGTGACTATCACTGTTATGCACAAAAATTATTATTGTTATGCATAAAAACTATCACATAATTCAAATGAGCGTATAATATTGAATATAAAGTGAATATATATTCAAAGACAAAGGTTTATGTGAAAATTTTCACAAAATTGATGCTATTAAGAATTGAAACCAGATCAATGAACATAATATATGAGAATATTAACCACTATACTATAACAACTTAATATTCAAGATTGAAGTTTTATATAAAATATATGGTGTTTATTTATTTTAATTAAATATATATTTAATTATTAATAGATTACAATTCACAATCAATTGTTAAATAAAAAACAGAGTTAACTCTTGTTATCTAGTGGATTCAAATATATGAAGAAATATTTTTTAATATTATTTATGTTTACAAATTGTACGTATAATACATTTAAAATTGTGGTTTTTTATTATGATATCGTTACATTTTGCATGTAATATTGTTCTGTTTTAATTACAAACCCAACATGTCATTATCCATGTATACAACTCTCAAAATCTATAGGTACCTCAACCACCACCGACATACCTATACTGCATAAACTATGTGAGATAAATCTCAGTAAGCATAAATTATGTATGATGATGCTACACTTTAGAAAACTTCCCAGTGCACTCTCATTTGAAATCACTCATTTACTTATGAAACACTCATTAGGGCCACTATTATACACCAGCACGAGCTCATCACATATATATAAAATGGTAGCCTACTCTGGCTAGCCTACGCCAGAGTTTCCCTAGTCGCCTTACTCCCAGGTCGCCCCTTCCGCATAATCACATAATGGTGGCCTGTTGTACCCGGTTTGATTACCGACAAACAAACAAGTAATTTGATAACAAGAACACCGATCAAGACAATAACGAAAGCGATAAATGACACGTTGTTTGATTACCCAGTTCGTCGGTGAATAAGACTACGTCTGGGGGCGACCAAGCCAGGAGTATTTTACTGTATAATTTCTGCCTAGGATTCTAATGTGTGAAGATTTCAATCCCTTTACAATGTGTAATACAAGTTATATTTATAGACAAAGAATTAGGGCTACAGTCTTTGTGGGCTTCCTTCCACGGGCCGACCTAGGGTTTCCTTGCTTGTCCCGCAAGTTGCGCATCCGGATACTCTTACCCTGATTACGGTCCGCGAAATCCGCAACATTAACTCCCCGAATCTTTGTCATATTTATCCTTCTTCCGACCTTGAGACCAAGTCGTCCTCGACTTACGCGACCTCCCAGGTTGCCAAGTGGCCTTCCCATTCTTCCAGGTCGCCCGTCGACCTGCACAGCCTTCCAAGTCGTCATACGATCTTCATGCTCCTCCAAGTCGCCTAGCGACTTGTGTAACCCTTCAAGTCGCCTCCGACCTCCTGGGCGACCCTATGATTCCTCACGACCATGCGGCACTGCGACTTCTGGCTCATAGAGCCTCAACCTCAAGTCACTTCATCTGGTTGCTGGTGAACGACTCGTCAGCTTCATAACTTATCTCTATGGTGAGATTATTCACGTTACAACATGGCTAATAGCCTACGCCAGGTTTCTCTGGTCGCCTGTTCTGCATAATCACATAAGACGGTGACCTACTCTGTATAGCCTACGCTAGGGTCTCACACATCGCCTCATCTCATTCCCGTCGATATTTTCGGCCGCCAGGACAGCCTCACACCTATAGTCGAGTCTCATCTTTGTGGTCAGGGATTCGTAGGAATGCTCCAAGACTTCACGAAAATTCGCAATAGCTAAGTGGGAAATATTCTCAAGTAAATTTATGGACGGACAATTGGCTTGGTTACGTCATTGCGGACGAGATTGGAATTCCGGATGAGCTTTGTGATACCCTTCATTGCAAAATTAAGGACTATTATTTTGACGGCATGTGGCAATTCACGAGCTATTTTTTTAGGTGTTTCACAAACGTGGTGATCGATATTTCGAATGCCCCCATTTTTGGTGATGATCGTCGCATCTGGCCCACATCTTGCACATGCAATCTCAGTTCTAAACTAGCCTACGATATGCTTCGCTCGCCGCTACTCCACACGGATTGGGCCCATTGTATTTGGGGCCCCTTTATACCACATTGTCGCAGCACCACTGTGTGGCGGACTGCGTGGTCGAAACTGTCACCTTCGTTGGAGCTTAAGAAGATCGGCGTCCAAGGTCCTTCGATATGTGCGATGTGCTACAGTAGCCCATATGATGTTGACCACATCCTCTCATGTTGCACCTTCTATTCCCAGGTTTACTCTAATGTCGCTCGTATTTTCAATTATCAGTTGAACTTTGATGCTGGGTTTCTTCCACTATTTTTACAAGCAGTAAGTTTACAAGGCTCGAAGCAGATCCGCAATTTGTGGCGTCTCACCTTTGTGACCACGGTTTGGATGTTATGGGCCACTCGAAATAACATGATCTTCAAGGATGTTAAACCAACTAGGCATGGTTACATGGCGCAAATACTTGCTCTTGTTCACCTTTGGAGGCTCAGATCTGCTCGAGACTCCAAGTCAAAACTTGCATGAATCTGGAGAGACGCCTCCCCCAAACTGGACGAAAGCCAACATCGACGGCAGCATGGTCTTGAACCGAATATATGTTGACAGGATTTTTCGCAATTGCAGAGGTTTTTTTATAGCGGCTTTCTCCAAGATGGCTGGCACGGGACTCCCCATTGACGCGGAGATTATTGTTGGCTTGCATGCACGTGGTTGGTTTAATTTATGGTTAGAAACAGATTCGGTTTTGGTGGCGAAAGTTCTTGCATCTCCACAAATTTGGTTCCCTGGTGAGTCTTGAAACTATGGGAAACAGTTCGCCCCCTTCGGCTCTCCATGAACATAAGAGTAACACATATACATCACGAGGGTAACCAAGCGGCTGATCACCTGACCAAATTGCACATACGTGAAGAATGGGTTGGTGGTACTTCTGTTTTTCTTAATTCTTTTATGTATAAGGACAAGAATATAGCTTATTCTCGGAACACCTAATTTTGTCCTACTTTCGAGCATTATTTCGGAGCGCCGGAATAATGCCTTTTTTAGAGGAGTTGCCATTTTCCCCTTAACTAGGGGTTTTGCCCCAATGAGGGTTTTACTCTAGCAAGATTTTTAGTGGGGCTTCTGCCTCTGATCGACTTGTGATCTTATTGTTCTAGAATTTCTTTTTCATTTATAATATTAATTTATTAGGCCTTACTCCCAGGTCGCCCCCTCCGTTCTTGGTGTATAATCAATGACCAACACATATCTTTTGATCAAATATAATTTCAGGATAATGCATGTTATGCTTGATGCAATGCATTTAAAACCAAATATCTCACAATTCACATAAAATTCACATATTGTCAATTACACATACATTAATCACATAATATTATGTTTATGCATTGTAGTTACAAATGAATTCCTACTTATCTAGAATTCCTACTTCTAAGAAATTGTCTGGACTCTTTTGATATTAAATCCCAAATTCAAGCATCAATAACTTGATACTTCTTACTTATACCCAAAGACGTTCAATCTTTAAATCACATTCAATTGACCTTTATTTCATATGAGAATAAGACTAATGTTAAAAGTACTATGTCCACTTACATCAGTATAAGTACTCATCATTTCCTGAATTTGACTGAAGTTTGGATTGACACTAGAATTTGAAAGAGTCATTTGTATTGTGGTTGAGCTAACTATTCAAAATGGTCCACATCGGGGCAAATATACCCATTTTTTCCCTTTTAGTAAATAATAAAGAAGGCACGCGGGGATAGAGAATTATATCAGAATTTATAATAACAATCTTCCACCTAAACCGTAGGTCCATTGACCATAACGATGCTTCCAACGTCAAATCATAATTGGTGAATAAAACACACGCTACAAAAAAATAAAACACACGCTACGGCATAGAGAATTATATCAGAATTTATAATAACAATCTTCCACCTAAACCGTAGGTCCATTGACCATAACGATTTCCAACGCCAAATCATAATTTGAATAAAACACACACGCAAAAAAAGACGAACACCAAGATATCATATATAAAGTCACCACCTCCTAATTAAATGAGGTAAATTTTTAATCCCACAACACGGACCCTATGGACGGACTCGAGGGGATCAAACCGCCGGCAGACTTCTTTCTTCCGTTTACTTAATGAAATTAATTCTATATGTCCTAAAAATCATTTTTGTTTTCAATTTTTTTTAAATCATTTATTTCAATTATCTAATTTAATGATTTAACCACGTTTTAATATAATAAATTTTATTTTTATTTATTTATAAATTTAAATTAAAGTATATTATATTAAAATATATTTATTTATTTATTTTTAATTTTGTTTTTTTACACTTTTTTTTTAATTTTTTTATTTCATTTATTTAATTTAACTATCTAATAATCTTTAAAATACTAATTATATATATTTTTTATATTATAAATTATAAATAAATGATTATATTCGTTTAAAATTTTATATGTCCTAAAAAATTATTTTTTTAAACAAATACTACTATCTATTTTAAAAAGTACTACTTTCTATTTAAACAAGTAATACTTTCTATTTAAACAAGTACTACTTTTCATTTAAACAAGCAATACTTTCTATTTAAACAAGTAATACTTTTAATTTAAACAAATAATGTTTTCATTTAACCAAGTACTACTTTTCTATTTAAACAAGTACTACTTTTCTATTTAAACAAGTAATATTTTTCTATTTAAACAAGTACTACTTTTCATTTAAACAACTACTGCTTTTCTATTTAAACAACTACTACTTTTCATTTAAACAAATGATACTTTCTATTTTCATTTAAACAAGTAATAGCTTTCATTTAAATATATAATACATTTCATTTAAACAAGTATTACTTTTCATTTAAACAAGTACTACTTTTCTATTTAAACAAGTACTACTTTTCTATTTAAACAAGTAATACTTTTAATTTAACAAGTAATACTTTTCATTTAAACAAGTACTACTTTTCTATTTAAAAAGTATTACTTTCTATTTAAACAAGTTATACTTTCAATTTAAACAACTACTACTTTTCATTTAAACAAGTAATACTTTCTATTTAAACAAGTACTACTTTTCATTTAAACAAGTACTACTTTTCTATTTAAACAACTACTACCTTTCTATTTAAACAAGTAATACTTTTCATTTAACAAGTAATACTTTCATTTAAAAAAGTAAAACTTTTCTATTTAAACAAGTACTCCCTCCATCCTAGGAAGACTTGAACAGTTACTGTTTCGCTCGTGTTTTAGCGAGCGAGTTTTTTATTAGTATACGAAATGATAAAGTAATTTTAAGAAATGCGTATGATAGAGGATGTGTAAGACTATCATACCCCACCTTAAAAGTCACTTTATTATTTCAAATACTAATAAATAATTCGTTCACTAAAACACGAGCAAAAAGGTAAGTGTTCAAGTAATCTTGGGACGGAGGGAGTACTAGTTTTCTATTTTAACAAATAATACTTTGCATTTAAACAAGTATTACTTTTCATTTAAACAAGTACTACTTTTCATTTTAACAAGTACTACTTTTCATTTTAAACAAGTAATACTTTTCATTTAAACAAATAATACCTTTCATTTAAACAAATAATACTTTTCATTTAAACAAGTACTTTTAAACTTTTTTCTATTTAAACAAGTAATATTTTTCTATTTAAACAAGTAATACTTTTCATTTAAACAAGTACTACTTTTCATTTAAACAAGTACTACTTTTCTATTTAAACAACTACTACCTTTCTATTTAAACAAGTAATACTTTTCATTTAACAAGTAATACTTTTAATTTAAATAAGTAATACCTTTCATTTAAACAAATAATACTTTCTATTATTTAAACAATATTTTTAATTTAAACAAGTAATACTTTTCATTTAACCAAGTACTACTTTGATATTTAAACAAGTACTACTTTGATATTTAAACAAGTACTACTTTTCTATTTAAACAAGTAATGCTTTTCTATTTAAACAAGTACTACTTTTCATTTAAACAAGTACTACTTTTCTATTTAAACAAGTACTACTTTTCTATTTAAACTTACACTACAGGAAATTCCACATTCCGTGACGAATTTTTTTGTGACGACACAAAATTCATCACAATATGTTAGCTAAAGGTGACAAATTTAATTTTCGTCACTAAAAAGTAAGAATTCGTGACAATTTTTATTTTTGTCACCACTGATGTTTTTTTCGTCACTAATTCAAAATTTTCATGCCAAAAACAAGAAATTCGTCACTATAAACTTTGGTGACGATATTCATAATATTTAGTGACGATATTCGACATTATGAAAAATAGTATTTTTGTGACAACTATATGTTTTGTCATTAGTATTCAAAAGAATTGGTGACACACTTAATTCGTCACAATTTTATTTGGTGACGATCGTTATTGTAATCAGTGACGATCATAACCGTCATATAATATTAAATTTTAATGACAATTTTATGTTTCGTCGCTAGTTGTTCATAATAATTAGTGACATATTCTTTCGTCACCAATATTAATATAAGTGACGATTAATAATCATTTTTAATGACACACTTATTTCGTCACAATATTATTCGGCGACGATCTTCATTTTAATTAGTGACGATTAATATTGGTCATATAATATAAAATTTTCATGACAATTTTATGTTTCGTCGCTGATCGTTCATAGTAAATAGTGACATAATATTCCGTCACCAATATTTATATACGGCGAAGATTAATAAATTTTTCCATATAAAATATAGATTTTATTAAATAAAAATGCAAATATAAAATTTATTATAAAAATGTGTTTATTAAGATTCGAACACAAAACTTTTTAATTAAACTTGACAAGTAACCACCAAATAAGGTAGATAACTTTTTATTTCATTTTGATGTTTATTATGTATTATCTTTTTGTCATTAATTAATTTTTCAGTTTAAAATATAAATTATATTGAATAAAATGGAAAAATAAAAATTTTCATCCATCAAGGTTCTAACACGGGACCCTTTTACCTTAAGAGAATAACTACACCACTAAACCAAACACTACATTTGTTAAAAATATTTGAATCAATTTTTCAATATAAAAAATGAATACATCAATGAGAATTGAACCTATGACCTTTCAAACAAATAAATTGCCTATACCCAGCTAAGCTTGACAAAGCTTGTTTATTGAACATGGAATTATATTATTTTTTATTTTGAAAATTTCTTCCAAAAAAATATATAATGAAATAGAACCCCCAATTTCTCTCAATTTATTAAAAAAAAAGGGAAATACTGGCGCGTGTATTCCCCAATTTTGGAATACAGTATCAAACAGAAAACTCAATTTCGATTTTCCATTGACGTAGCTACTAGGATTTGGCGTTAAGATAACCAGAATTTGCCGCAAACCCTATACCAACACTGTCCAAAATCCCCTTTGGTGACGAATTTTTTCAATTGGTTCTTCTCTCTCAATTGGTTCTTCAAGTTTGGAATTGCGAGTCAAGAATCGTGAGTTCGGTGTACACAGAAGCCTGCGACCATGCCTTTGAAGTCGTTGTACTTGCTGGGGTGCCCGTCTTTTCTGAGCTGCGACTAAAATCCCCTTTGGTGACGGCCAATAGGTACATCTCTCTTCAATTGGTTAATTTTTTATGAACAATTTTCTCGTAATTATATAGCTGTTGTGTTGTGTTTCTCATCTCAGTTGATTCTCTAAGATGATAGTTACATATGATTATCTCCAAATACAATAAGGCCCGTTCTACTCAAAACTTGTCTTTTAATGATCCAAGAAATTACTAGAAAACTTGTAATCTTCCTCTGGCTTCTTATGTAAACCCCAAATCATCTATTAAAATGTGGATGCGATGGTATAAAGGAAGTCCAGGGTAATCTAATTCATGTCAGATACTTAATTTGTATGAGCCTATGATGTCTTTTTTTTATGAATTATATTATGCCACTGAATTCACAGCTCATTTTTGTTAGAAGATTAGATGCCTTGAGCTTTCCTGGATGAAAGAGAATGCTTCTATTTGTGTTTGCATTGTTGGGAACTTGTGTTGAAAGTAATATAAAATGATTTAATTAACACTTGCAAAAGCATTAACACCGTTTCTGCTGCACTTGAATGTATTTAAATGAACCTACATTTTTGGGCTGCTATTCCTACTTGTGATGATTATACTTTATTCTGCAAATTACTGTAGAGTTTTATAGACTGCTAAACTTGGCCTTGAATGCCTACCATTTTTTGTATGTCTGAATTCTGATTTGGTTAATTTGTTGTGTCTCTTATTTAATGTTGGTGTTAGAGAAAACTAGACAATCACTTATGTTTCTTACCTAGTAGTAATTTGGAAATTTTAATTTCCTTCCAGTTGGGAGCTGATGGAATACCATTCTGTTTCGGGTCTTTTGACATGGTTTGGTGTTGTTTCGGAATCTTGAATGTTCAAGGAAATCTATGTGTGTGTCAATGTGAGTGTGCCTTTGTGGTTCGTTGATTGATTCGTGGAATGGAATTTAATGCAGATTTCAATTTTGTTAGCTGAATTTATGGTGAATTGAAGACTTTGTTGACTTATGACTTACTTCAACTTAATTGGAAGTGTATAGTAATTTTTTAGTTTAGTATGGAGCCAAATAAATGAGACGTTATTTCATTTCTATAAATGGAATGTGTTTGATTTTCACAGGTGCATTTTTTTTTTTCTTTTGCATGTTTATTTTCAACTTAATTGGACTTATTTTCTCTTTATGTGATTAGTAGATCTGATCTAGTGTCTTATGCTTTTCTGGTGAAAGAATACTGAAATTGAATGTTTTTTGTTGCAACTTTTTCAGGAGGGCGCTTTAGCACCTCTGGGAATGTTATTTCAGAGTGAATTTCTCATCTAGCTGATTGACATCCATTTCTCCAAACCAGGCAAAGTGAGAATGGAATCTTGATTAACTGTTCCACATGTTTGTGAAATGCCCTGTTCAGCTTGTAGTTTCAGCTTGTAATCTAATTAAGTGTTTTATCTATTAGTCCTGTCAAAAATTTAATTATATCCTCAGTCTTAAATTTTCCATTATATTGTTGCTGTTTATTTTTGTTTTATACCGTTACATAGTGCATTAAGGAACCATATGATGCAGCGTGTTGATCTGTTTTTCTCTCTTGGATTGAATGATAATAGCCTTGTAGATGCTACAGCAAGCTAGTATCTACTGTGAATTTGCACATTACACATTTATATATGATTGTGTGTGTATCTACTATAACATAATTACAAATTTACAAATTCCTGTGTATCACAATTACTAAATATATACTTTCCCCATCTATGCATTAACCGGATTAGATTTTAGCCGTCTCACGTGATATGATTGCACAAAAGAATGTCTCTAATGATATAGGTAATGTATTTGTTGCGACAGTTGGTGGTTAATTTTCTGCATTCCGTAGATGGGGTGACACTGAAAATGTACTTTATCACACATCTATGAACATATTCAAATGGAAGTATTTTTCACAGGTTGTGTTCTGACCTTCTCTTTGCTGTACAGAGATCACTAGCTCTTAGAAGTTGGTTTCTCTTACAACGCGTAGAAGGATTTTACAAGGCTGCATCTTTTGGAAACCTACTCATATTTCTCTTGACAGGAAGGTATGTTTAAAAGCGATTTCTCTGACTGAAATTTTAAGTAGTCACTATTTTAAGTATATTGGTTGCTGAGTTGGTTCCTTTGTAGTACTTTTGAGTGTATACGTGAGTTTTGCTATATTAAGACCATATTTTCTAAATTTTCTATAAATTTGCAATTGTCTTGACTTTTTGGCATTTGCACACAATGCATCTTCTGTCTTAGGAGTGTTGATCAGTATAGAGGTGAGTCTACTTTCTGCAAGTTGTATTGGATCTTTAGTTTTCTTTCAAGTTCTCTATGGCTGTCTTTGTTATGCTTCAGAGTAACTAACGACGGATGCTTGAGCACATGTATATAAAGCTTTTGAATGAAAGCACAAACAATAGGCTCATTTTCGTAGACTTCCTGATGTGAAAGAAGATTCCTGTGTATAAGAAATTGAAACTAGTGGAGCAAGTAACAATAAAACAATTCAAGTAGCATATTTTCGATATTTTTAAATGGTATTAGTTTCAATTTTTTATGGAAAAACAAAACAAGATTTCTTGTTGGGGCTGAAGTAGCTACTATGGCAATTAGGAAAAAAATCAGAAAAATGGGAATAGTTTGAATACTGAATTTCCTGCGTCGTTGATGAAGACCAAATGGGACTAGATTGATTGATTCTATGAGTTTGCTGTCTTGTGTTTATACTTCAGTTTTTATGTGTGACAAGAAATTTCAAGAATCAGCAGTTTTCTTGTTTTCATCTTAAAAATGTAAGTGATTTCAGTTCCACGGTGTGTCTGAATTTATTCAAAGAAGTGACATCCATTTATTAATCTTGCGCAGAAACTATGGTCTAGGGGGGTTATGTTACTGCAGTTTGGTGAGTTTTTAATAGTGTGCTTTTATGCTTGTTTATGGTGTGTGGACACTCAAGCTGTATTTCAACAAATTAAATTACAAGTTAGTTAATAAGTTGGTTGTGGGGTAAAGAAAAACTAATTTGTTAGGCCTTGACTAATAATAACTCTTTTTAACTTTTTATATTTTCATAGTTCTCTTCTCAGATTGTGCTAACCACTAAGAACTTTTACTCACATAGATGGCTAAAATCACTGAAAATTAATACATGTAGATAATAGTGACAACAATAAAAGACTTGTTTTAATACCAGTGATTTTTTTGTTTTAATTTGTTCCTAAACTGTTCAATATAATTGCTACAATAGTAACCTTAATATAACAAAGATTATACAGAAATTTGCATTTTTCACCTTCACGTTTACTTCATTTATCAGAACAAGCTCGCCTCACGTTCCTTTATTTTTCACTTTAATTTCGTAATTAACCAAATAATAATTAGCCATTTGTAATTTGAATATTTTGTACGATAAGTGTAGTGCAAAATGGACAAGAGTTGGATGCTTCATATCAAGTTTTATAAAAGTTATGTAGCTGGAGTGAAGAGTTTTATGACACCTTAGTTGATTACTGTAGCAGTGACGAAGACTCTCAGAAAAACAGTGTTTCTGATGACGACAACAATGATGACAATTCAGCAAGTTCATGGATATTGTTGTATTGGTAATCTACTATTCTCTTTTACTTGCAACTTTTTGTGTATTGAACATCATTGTAGCTTAATTTATATTACGATTTATGTTTCAGATGGCAGCCAAACCCCTTATTTCTTACTGAATTGACAACAACGATCCTACTGTCTAGATCCATAATTGTTGCCAAGTAAGTATATGCTTAACCGTTATATGCAGAAACAAATTAATTTACTTTGTTTAAATGGGTATTTTGAGTCTTCCTTTTGCTGATTTGATATATCTAATTTAAAGGTTGTATTGCATACAAATAATCCTGGGTGCTCTCTACATTGCAATTAGGTTCTATCTTTTATGAATCTTAGTGGGTTTCTTTTGGTTGCAATAACTGTGACGCTGAGGGGGATTCCCCTTTTTTATTTGAACTAAAATTTTGGAAACGCCATAATCTCTTTAATTTTTTTCTGAACTATGTTCTTACAACTAATATACCTAAATAATTTGCTTAGATGCACCATGTACTTGCAATATGATATTGTGGATTCTGCTTATAATATGGTGCATTTTTGAACCATTTTTGTCCCTCAAATGACAAGCTGAATGTCTAGTATTAAACATTCATGATGCCTGGTGTTTTGGTGAATGCATCATTGCCTCGTTATGTTTTTCTTATTTACGTGTTGCTTTTAATGTTGAGTTTGAGTATACCCCCACCCCCGAAAAAAGATGATGCAAAAGAAACAAAGGAAGAAAAACATAATTGATTGGAATGTAGATGGTGTCATTTGGTGATGTTATCACTGTCCATTTGCAGCTAGACTAGATTTTGGATGGCTTGCTGAAACCACTGCTTTGAGGCACACTTGTAGCCTGTTCCCATCACAGAGAAATGTCTACTCCCTGCAGATTATATTTATGGGCGATCCAGATTCTGATTTTTTATGTATGTAAAAAGATAGGTGAACCAACTGGTCTCTGCAACAAATCGTTGGACTCTCTGGATGATGCTAAAATGTAGAGAACACACACATAACATATTATATTGATTTCTTTGCTTTTGTGCAGCAATATTTTTAATTTAGACTTGAGAGAACGATTTATTTTGATCAAGGTTTGTTGGGAAATTATGTTTAGTACTATTATAGATTTTGACAAGAGATAATTTGCGCATCTGGCTCATGCATGTTTCAGATATAGGCGCTGATTTACATATGGGATGACACGTGTATTTTATTTCGATGAATTCAGTTTGATATTCTTCTTATGGCTCATGCTTGTTTCAGACATAGGTGCTGATTTATATTTAGTAGGCTGGACCAATTTTTTTTTCCAACAACAATTACAGTTCTTAAATTTTACATAAAGTAGCAGGTGTTCATCTTTCCTTCTTCTTTATTTCTTTATGGTATTTCATAGGCTGATGGCACAAGATGAATTGAATACCCAAAAAGCTCAGCCAACCAGCTTGGTTTAAGCTCAAGATGTGTTCATATCTAAAGATATGTGTCAAGCACCACCAAATTTGCTATGAAATAATCTGCAATATAAGGATTGAAAGTCTTGAAGAATATATTTTCAATTGATCACTAGTGCATTGTCCAATATATTATCTGTGAATTATGTTAAAATTTTCACAAGTATTTAAAAATTATGCGTAATACGCAGGTTCTATACTAAACAATTATAATTTGTAACTTATCTCACGTGTTTGACAACGAGTTCGCTTACGAACTAGCAAACAACTTAAATTTTTCCTAGAATTTTATGGTATGTCGACTTCAAGCATGAAAGCAAACAACTTAAATTTTTCCTAGAATTTTATGGTATGTCGACTTCAAGCATTTCATGTATCTTTTATGATTAAAAACCAAAAAATGGAAGACGAAGACAATTAATGTCTTGAAACTACTCTAAATTTAAATAACGACACAAATGTTGTTATGACCGCTCACGACAATAAATTTATCACTAACCCACCTTCACGTGTTTGCTAATATATTTAAAAGAACAAATATGGATAAAATTATATCCATATTATATAAATTAGTGATAATATGGATAAAGAACAATAAATTTATCACTAACCCACCTTCAATCAAATATGCGCTCCGCTTCTGATCTTCTTCACGCCAATTCTCTCAAACCCTCTCTTCAATCAATACGACGCTGCTTCTAATATCTGCTATCTTCAATCACGTATCAACATAGAGTTTGTTCCCTTCAATCCGTGCATCACCAGAGCGTCGTTCTCTTGAATTCGTGGATCAACAGATTGTGGGTAATCCTTCTGCTCTTTTTATATTAAAATTTTTCGCTACAAATTATTGCTACCCACAACAGAATACGTGGTAGAATTGATTGAGTTGTTTGATTATAGTCAAGATAAGACATTATTCGATTTTTTTTGGGTTTTAATGGTGAGACCTTATTTAATTGTTGTTGTGTATTTCTGAGATTTGATTTCCGGTGTAATTATAATTGGTATCTTACTTAGGCTTTTCAGCAGTGCTAGTTCATGAAAGATGGGTAATTGTTTGCATAAAGTCTATAAAGTTTGGTGTTATAGACATATGTAACTAGAAATTAAATGTGAATCACACACCACAATGTTATAGAGATGTGAAAACAGAGGAGCACCACACAACATAAAAAGCACCTATTTGATAGTTGATATCCTTTTGATTGTGTTTAGGAGCGGTGTACTTCTTGTTGGGCAATGTTGTTTTTAGTTGCCCGTTTCATGTTTTTACAAGTTTCGTTGTTCTCTTAGCCTTATGAATAGTTAGTATTTATACCTACTTAATGATTTACTCAGATGATGAAACACATCTATATTGCCCCATTCTCCCTTTCCATTATGAGTAAAGAATCAAACTAAGCATGCTTATGCCCAAAAATAAACTTCATAACAAATCTTGATAATAGTTGTGTATTACTGTGTAGATTGGCATGAAAGTTCTACATTAGTTGGGAAACCTTGCAAGTGCAAAAGTGATGTAAACTTGGTTAATTGGCTATTCACGTTTCAGGAACTGTAATTCTGGGAGATCCTTGGAAAGAATTTAAATACATCTATTCTTTCTGGTCCTTGTTGGGATTTAAGTTTTTTTTTTTTTAACTTGATCTGGTTCCTTTTTTTTTGATAGTACTATGTCCATTTCTGTTGGAAATCTTTCTGAGTTAGCACTACATTCTCCTCTTCTGGTTTATATTCCTTCTCATTTATGTTGCATATTCTTTTCGAAGTCAACATTTTAACATATTTGATCTTGTACCATGATATTCTGCATCTATTATCAGCAAGGCTCATGTTTCTCCTTAGGATTTACACTGCTAGGGAAAAGACCTTGAAATGGCATGGGGATCAGGGGATCTCAGAACTGCAACACATTTAGCTTGTCTAGGTGCTGGATGGATCGGGGTTCTCACTGATATTGTCTTTTGCTGTTTTAGTTTGGCTTTTTGCCTTTTTTAGCATTAAAGTACATTGGTTTATGTTGTTTTGCATATGCTTGGCCCTAGTCGTGGACCAACAAAGTATTAGTTTTTTAATCTAAGTTATTATTTAAAATTTGACTCTAATTCTATAATTTATATACAGGTTTGAGTAATTTAGTGAGTCCGATATGATTCTATCCCTACAAATTTTATGCTAATCAAAATATTAGGTTCCTGATCATCAGATCAATTGATCTGAATCTCACCCAATCTATTGCACATAATTTCTTTTCTGGTCGGAACTTCCCGAATAGGATACTGTTTTTGTACTTAATGTAACATCCCGAGTAACTTCCAATTAGAAGACAAACTAAACATGGTCACAGATTTATAAAATATCAGAGACCCTGATCCTTTCACCTTATATCTGATATAAAAAATAAAAATCAAGTCAAAATACCGCCCACCTGGGCTGTATAGGTGGTTTAGGCTAATAGAAGTAAAAGATGATGAGGGTGCCTGTCTAGCGCCTTGGGCTATTGTTGAAACACTGGTTTAGACTCTTGGAATCACATTAATAACTTGTTGAGAAATAATTGCTGTTGAGTATAGGCTAAATTGGAGAAATATAGAAAATTGTAGAGTATATAGGTTAAATTTCATTTTGTAATTATTTGGATAAATGATTGAGTTATGAATAGTTCTTTAACTAGTTGCAATTCAAGATGAAAAACCAAAAGTGAAAAAAGAGAATCTAATTGTTCATTGTTGAATTATAGAGGAAGATTTAATTCATAGTGCATCTTTTGTCTTCTAAATTAATAGTAGTAAATATATCTCCATTCTATATTACATGTTTTATTTAAATGAGTGGTTTTATAATCAGTTTTCTTCAAACCTTTTTCTTATAATCATATTCCTCAAATCAGTGATGTGATTCCTTTCTTCCAGGTTTTTGATATGGGTCTATTGAACTTGAAACAAAAACACAGCTTTGTTTCCAGATCAGCTCTTAAGGAACTTTTTGATGGTAATGGAAATCTGAAGAGGCAAAGAACAATTGGGTAAGTCATGACGTAGACATATTTTTTATGTTTGATTATGTTACTTAAATTCATGTTAATTTACTTCTTTTTTATGCTTAAGTATCAGGAAATAATTTTAAAAAAACGAGAAGAATATATGGAGCTCAAAACTGAGAAGACTGGAGATGAGACAGACTTTGAAGTTTTGGGTCGTGGGACGGGATATGTTACAGGTCTTGGTTATGTTCCAAAGCCACAAAATAGACGTAACTCATTATATAATTCTCCTAATCAATATAAAGATGAACTAAAAGACAAAGATGAAGAGTTGCAACAGTCTAAAGCTCAAAGGCAAGAACTCCAAACACAAGTAACTGAGTTGAAAGACCTCTGCGCAAAATGCAGATCTCTCTGCTAAAAATGCAAACCTCTCAGCAAAACTCTCTGTGCAAGGTGAAACTATAACCAAGACTAATGGCTTTTTGTACATTCTAAAGGTTAGCTTCTATTTTTTATATGTATTTGTTTAATGTGTATGCCTTCTCCCTCAAACCTGTATGTGAATCATTGAAACCTTTATGCTTCACATTGTGCTAAAATCTAATTTGTCAATGGAGTATGGCGTGACTTATTTACATTTATAAGCTATAGAAGTTATTGCCATAGTGTTTGTATCAATAAGCCTCTAAAATTGGATGTCAAACACTTGGTAAAATTTGAAGTATTGAGACTCAATTCTCAATATTAAAACACTCTTTCTACATGAAATAGGCGGCTGATCCACTTGTATATACTTTTCATGGTTTCTTATAAAAAAAAAAAATCATGTTCCTAAAATACTTGTTTGGATTTAGAAAGTTAGTTCCTGGAAGTAGATTTGTTTCTTGAAAGTGATGTAATTGAGAAACGTAGAATGAGAGTCAGAAGGGAGTTAGTAGATTGATGCTTATGATCTTGTGAGATGTATGACTTCCTAATTAAATGGGGAAAATATTGGATATTATAGGAATCTATGCTTAAGTGATCATTTCAATATGTTTTTGCTAGTTTGATGTTGTATACTATTTTGGAGTTTAGTTCTTCTGTTCAACCTTATAAGCACTACAAAATACTAATATTCCATCTCTCTCTCTCTCATACCTCCAAAGGTAGTTGCTGGTTAAATTCATATGAAATTTCATCTGATATAATATTTTTTTTATAGGCTACAGAGGAGAAGATTTCATCATCGTCATTTGAAGTGCGAAAGGGAATAATAGCATGGAAATTAGTTTTAGAAATATACAAGACTCTGGTTTTTTTTTTGTTTATTATTTTATGTACTATTGATAACAAATATTGTTGATTGCTTTCTAATTGCTTGAAGGAGTTTTTTTTAATGCAAATTAATTTTTTATCTTTAATTAATTTAGTTTTTGTTGTAATTTTTTTATTCAGTAATTGAAATTAATATATATAGTATTATTAGTTATTACTAATTTAATATATATAAAAAATCAAATAAATTGGCAATAAAAGTAATTATTTCATGTTGAAATAAATGTGTCACAATATGTATTACTTTACAGTAATATTGTCACTGTATGTTAACTAATCATGACGATATATGTTGTTACTATTAGTGACGATTATCATCATCGTCATGGAATAATATTTTTTTATGACAAAAAATATTTTGTCACTATTTTCACATCTTTTAACGACGACGAATATTTTGTCACTAAAGTTTAATTTTTTGTAACGAAATTTAGTTGTCATTATATCTATATATATAACCACAATTATTTTTTTCGTCATTTTTCTGTAATTCTTTCATGATAAAAAATGTGAAATATGACGAAAAATATATTGTCACCAAATCTTATTTTCATCACTAAATAATATATTATAGTGACAAAAATAATTTGTCACAATTTCCACATCATTTAGCGACAATTAAAACTTTGTCATTAAATCATACAAACTAGTGACAAATTTTATAGTCATTATATATGTACACATATAACGACGATCAATATTTCATCACCGAATAACAACTCTTTCTTGACGAATATAGAAAATGTAACGAAATAACCAAGCTAATTGTGACAAAATTAATGTCACTAAACTAATTTTTTTTGTGACAATTATTTATATCGTCACGTAAAATTGAACTTTAGTGACGAAACGTCATATTAAGTGACGAATTTTGGATGCCTAATGTGACAATTTATGCTTCACAATAGATGAAAACATATAGTGACGATGACTTTTTTCGTCACCAAATGATGCCCTTTTAATGACGAATTAATATAGCGTCACATTTTTCATAATACCACGCACAATAAATGACGATCTATGCCACACAAAAAATTCGTCACAAATCATCAATTGTGACGAAAAATGATGTTTCAATGACGAATTTTTTCGTCGCGATTTCTCGAATTTCCTGTAGTGTCTATTTTTCTATTTAAACAATTACTACTTTTAATCAATATATATATTTAAATATACTATGAATTAAATTTTATACTGTAAACTCCTCGAAATAGATCTGACTACGGTCAGGTGGAACTCTTCTCCAAGTGACTATAAATTAAATATATGGTAAGGTGCATTAACAACAATTAAAAAATCTTGTATAATCCTGAAACATAAAAAAAAATTACATAATTAATATTTAAAAAAAAAATTAAATTTTAAAAAAAAAATTAAAAAAAAAAAACCGTCGCCAATTTGTCGCTAAAACTGTCGCTAAAAAACCATCGCTAAATCCACCGCAAAAACCGTCGCTAATACAGTCACTAAAGGGATTAGTCCAAAACGTCGCTAAAACCGTAGCTAAAACCGTCGCTATTTGCAACGGTTCTCTAGACCATCGCTAAAATTATTAACTTTGACCATTTGACCGTAACCGTCGTAAAAACTGTCGCTATTTGCGACGGTTTTTGTAACCGTCCATAATTTCCGTTTGTAAAACGTGCGTTTTTTGCAGTGACCAACTTTTGAAATCAATGAATTTTAATCAATATAATTTATATATTTTTATCTTCAACAGGATAATAGTATTGGTAACATAATAAGTTCCATCATCCACACTTATTGCTCTAAATTTCCCGTTGTCTTCATTATTCTCAACATGAAGCCATTGTGAAACGAGGTAACATGGAGAGAGATGGTGTCGACACTCGACAGTGTCAACCAAGGTGATGGAGAGAGAGGTAGAGACAGAAGTGTCAATCGAGAAGAGAAGAGAAGTGAAGTGAATGTAAGAGTTTGTGAAGAAATAACATAATTTTTTATATTTATATTTTTTTATTCAAATTATAAATTGACATGATACAACAACACAGTCTAAGACTAAAAATAACTTGTTGCATCACTAATAACATAAAAAATTTTGTTGTATTCACCAATTTATTTCTTCACATTTTACTCAATCCATGTATTGTGAATGATTAATTTTATCCCTCCATCGGAAACCTTACTTAAAAATACCCAATCATAACTCAAGTTGATCAATTTGCTTGACATTTCAAAAATGTTGACCAGTTTGCTTGATATTTCAAAATGTCAACCAATTTTCTTGATATTTCAAAATGTCGAATAGTTTGGTGATTTACAAAATATCAACAAACATGATTGACTATTCAAAATGGTCCAAAATTGGGTGATTTTTCCCATTTTTGTAAAATTAGTAACATGATTATGTTTATCAAGTAAGGACAAAGTAAAATGAGCAACATCCGCTCAATAGTAATAAAACAAATTGCATCCATTTATCCATAATAAAATACACCACAAACCAATCAAAAAGTTTGAAATTCTATACTCATTTGAGGTCAACCAACTATCTTTCAACAATGATATCCTATAGGTATTTTTCTTATAAGTATAATGCATCAAATAACATTTGTAAATGCTCGCAATAACTTCACATTTTAATTTTCTCGTATGTACAACAAAATCAGTCTCTTTTAAGAAGTATTTGTAGGATAGATATGTGTGTTGCCACTGTTTTGAGGAGTTCACGGAGAAAAGGAATGAAAAAATAGCTGAGCAACAAAAAAAAAAAAAAAGGGGGCGAAGGCAAAGGTGAGGAGATCGAAGACAAATGCAAATAAGAGGTGATTGAAGGTAAAGGCAAAAGAGAGGTGATTGAAGGCAGTGATGGTGGGGAGATTGTTGATTTTCCAGATGATAAGGTTCAATACAAGTTCAATTCAATTCAATAATTGATTGGACACTATAAAAATCATCATGACTCAATTTTCAAAGTTAAGGAAAAAAACGATGCAGCAGGTGTGGTAACTACTTTTTAGGTGTGGTAACTGTTTTTTAGGTGATGAATTATTTCAGGGTAATAGTTGTTTCAAAAAAGAGAGGAAGCATTAGAGATTTGTGTGTTCTTACACTTGTGTTTCAGATCTGTGTTCTTTCACTAATTTCTCCCTTTTTTATGTTTCCTGTTATTTTTTGCGATCTACCATCCTGTTTGTGATGTTATGTTTAGCGATCTACCTTTCTGAATAAAGGTTTTGATGTAGTTATGTTGTGATATTTTAGTTTTGATTATTTATGCCAAAACATTATGTATTTGTTAACTTGTATTGTTTAAGTTTATTTCTACAAGTAACAAGTTGAGGGGGAACTGATCTGAAGTTTCCTGAGAAAATAGGCCTGAAGATAAGTGGCCTGAATGGAAAATAGACCCGAGGAAAAGTGACCTGAATGGAAGAAGGCTGAAGTCCAAAACTGCTGAATGTCAGAATGGCCTGAACGAGAAATCCTGTACGCTAAAATCCTGATGCTGAAATGCTGAAATCCTGATGCTGAAATGCTCAATTCAGGAGTGCTGAATGTTGAATTCAGGAATGCTGAAATGCTGAATTCAGGAGTGCTGAATGCTGAATTCAGGAATGCTGAAATACTGAACGTTGAATGCTGATTTCAGAAGGCCTGAATGCTGACGTGGACCAATCAGAGGTGGTCAAAAAGCCTGACAAAAAGCTGCAGAAATTACAGAATAGTATGGATTTGAATGTGACTTTCTCCAACGATAACATTCAAATCCACACTATAAATACAAGATATTCCATCAAATTAAGTATGGAAAAAATGCTATCAAGCCAAGAGCCATATCTTAAAGCATTCACACCATAGAACACAAATCTGTAGATATCCAAAATATATTCAAGAGTGTTCTAAACCCAATCTAAGCAACCAACGATATATCCTAAGCTTAGAGAGATTTTCCCAACCTTAGCATAAAGGCTAAACCATTGTACGGGAAAATCTCAACCTAGTTGGAGACACCAACCAAACCCAAACCCTTTTGTTAGGTAGTTTGTGTATGATTGTTGGAGTTGTAAAGAGTTAGTAAGCTGCAGTTGAGTCAGCCAGAAAGCTCTAGAGAAGAAGTAAGTAAACTGTTTTAGACAGTCAGAAAGCTTGTATGGCAATCCTGTGGAGGGTGATAAGTCCCGTTTGAGTGAGAGCTCGTTAAATATCTGTTGGCAATCCCGTGGAGGGAGATAAGTCCCGTTTGAAGGAATTTCCCTAGGATAAGGGAGAGTCGATGTAGGAGCTTGAGTCTCCAAACCACTATACTTTGTTGTGTTCTTTATTGCTTTATGTTCTTACTTGTCATATGCATTTGGTTATAAGCAAAACACATCGGTTAAAAGAAAATTTTAAAATCATCATTTCTCCCCCCTCCCCTTTTTCATAAAATTAAATTATTTTTTGGGACCAACATGTTAGAATTAGAAGGAGTAGGTATTTACCTTGAATTTCAATATAGACAAATGAATTTTGTAATTGTGTTTCAATTGTCCCGTGTAATGGAGCAAAACAATATTGGTAAAATAGTGTTGTTTTTATTCTTATAGGTTGAAGTTTTAATTGGATTCCATTATTTTTTTTTCGTAGAAGGACATTTGATCTCTGAGCTGCTATTAGTTTAGCTTTTGTTTGTTTTTTTTTTCCTTTTTATTAAAATAAATTGATGTAAACCAGTCTCTTTAAATTTCCTCAACTCAAAATTCACAATATAATTTTCCAGTTCACTTGCTATTAGTTTAGCTTTTGTTTTTTTTTTTTCCTTTTTCAGATTACAATAAATTGATGTAAATCAATCTCTTTTAATTTCCTCAACTCAAAATTCACAATATAATTTTCCAATTCACTAATAAGGTGAACCACTGTGATAATTAGTTAATAATTTTAAACTAATAAATGATGGTTGAATTCTAAGAAATTAAAAGAAAGACATACATTACTCATCATCATGTTGGGGTTATACGTGAAAATATGCTTTTACTTTGTATAACCTATGTATTAAACACTTATTTACTGAAATAAATTATTTATCACTGTTGCTTTAAATATGATTGAATGTTATATATATTTATTGCAAACCGTTCATAGCACGCGTTACATTGTAGTTAACGTGGTGATACCAAATCACAGAAAATCACATTAACAGTGCCTTGTAAACGAGTGCGTGTTTCACAACTTAGATAGATCCGAACAATCTATTGGTAGAAGTTGATGTGTAAGGCTCAGATTGACTTGTCTTGACTAAGAGATTACACTAGTGCATTCGATGCGCTGAAGAGGACCTGCAGAGAGGATAAACTCATTCGCACTGACTTAAGGGATGAAGAGTTAGACCTCAGTGGTTGTTGATTTCTTAATCTCTGTCACTTAATAAGGACTGTGTGATTAGTAGTTATTGTTTTGACTTATAAATGAGAAGAGAATCATTGTGACTTCGATACCCTATATCTTGGGCAATAATATTAATTGCACGATAGTTGCTAAATAATACAGAGAATCGTGTGCTTGCAATGTCTTGCTTGATTGGTCCCCTTGGTGGGCCCGGAACCTTTATCATACCAAATCTTGCAAGTGAAATTAATTTTCCGGTATGGATAATAAATATGGGTTGTCCTTACTCCAAGGATAAATATATTAATTAATATAAAGCTTATCAATGGCTTAATTAATTAATGAACTAAATAATCTTAAACACGGGAAATAATGATCGGGAGCCATATTACCGTAATATGGGTTAAGTTTGATAGTGCAATATTAATTATATAGTGACATTAATTAATATTAATGAGCTAAATTATATTGTGGCTCAATATTGGAATTCAGAAGCCCATTGGAAGGTCCATCTTAATTCTCTTAAAGGCCTCTCAAGTAGCCCAATTATAGTCCAATAAATGAAAGGTGCTTAAAATAAAATAAATTTTTGTTGCATTATATTTCCTTGAAATTTTCGAAATATTAAAGAAATAGAGGGAGAAGATTTTCTTGGAAAGATTTTATGGAAAGGAGATAAGTATTCATGGAATACAAGATTATCCCATAAATTCAAGAAAACTCCCACTTGGCTTCCTTAAGAGGTAATTTTAGAAAATAATGCAAAGAGAAAGGGAAGAAATATTTTATTGGAAAGATTTTATGGAGAAAGATATGTATTCTTGGAATACAAGAATATCTCATAAATTCAAGAAAGATCCAATCTTGTAAATCTTCTTGTAATTTTCAAAATTTTAGGCTAAATAAGGGTGTGAGATTTTTGTGGAAAAATACACATGGAAAGAAGAATATATTGGATATATTCAAAATTTCTTGAAGATCAAGAAAAAATCTTTCCTAGCCCTAATTTGCCTTAAAATTTTCGTCCCTCCCTCACTTATAAATAGGGGATGAATTTTTCATCCCCAACTAGTGTTCCATGTGTTGGGAATATTAGAAATCCACAAAGGTGGTGCAACAATTATTTATTTTTTCTTTGTTTATAAATTGTTCGTTGGAGAACCTTCCACCGGGGTTATTGAACGAGGACTTGGGAATACTTGAGAAGGACTTTTGGTGGGTATCCAGATACTTGATCCTGTCTGTCTCAGACCGTCTCTCCAACGGGTACGTTTACGTAATCTCCTAGAAATTCCGCATGCTAGGATCTTTTACGTGAAATATTATTTGCATGTCGTTGTTGGATTAATTATTATTTGAATTCACTTAGGTTAATTCATGCTAGTAATAATTGTTAATTTAAATTTGTATTTATGAGGTTATCCCGATAGATCCTGACATATGTTATCCCAACATATCATCCCTTTATTATTTTTCAAATGCATTTGACTCCGTCATGTCTTCAACCTCAAAATCCGTTCTCCCCGTCCTCCTAAGAAGGTGAACGACAATGAATATTAGTTAATCATATTAAACTAATAGATGATGGTTGAATTCTAAAAACTTAAAAGAAATACATACTCATCATCACTACATTATTGTTATTTGACTCCGTGTCTCAAACCTCATCACTCATTCTCCTCACAAAGTGAGCCACAATGAAAATTAATTAATCTTTTTACACTAACAGATGATAATTGATCATAATGACGTTTCACAGCGTGAATGTAACACCCACTTTTGAAATTAATATAATTTATATATTTTATCTTCAACGGGATTATAGTATTGGTAACTGTTGATAGCTAGTAAAAGAGAGATTAAGTGAGAATGCGACTTACTGGTGAGCCTTGTTGCCCCCTGGTGCGGCTTGCTGACCTTGATTTTGGTTTCTTGGATTTTACTCATTCTGATAGTTCCTCTGGTTGCCTACTACTGCTGGCTTGACGAATTTATCCACTTTCCCATCTTCGAGTTTTCCAGAGTTGTTTTAGTAGATATCGCCAGTCTTCGGTGTTGAGCCTGATACTATTGTGATACTCAAAAAATTTATGCGGGTTCAACCTTTCTTCCTCCCTTAGCATTTTCCTTGGTGGGGGATTGGATGTCTTGCTTTGACTGCGTTGTAGACTTGGCCCTGTTGAAAAAAAGTGTGCTCGGATCTATTCGAGGTATAATTTAAATACAAATTTAAATCAACAATTATTACTAGCATGAATTAATCCTATTAGTTCAAATAATAATCCCAACAACAACATCATGCGTACAAGTAATTTCACGTAAAGTCCTACACATGCGGAACTAGAAGTTTACGCAAAACATACCTCTTGAAGAGACAACCGTTGAGATGATGGATCAACCCAAAACACCTTCTCAAGTATTCCCCGAGTCCTTGTTCGATTATCCGGTGGGAGATGCTCACGAATAATTTTAATAAAAGAATAAAGAAAAAATATGTTGTACCACCTTTGTGGTTTTCTAATTTTTCCAAGACTAGAATTGTGTTGGGGATGAAAAATTCATCCCCTATTTATAAGACTAAGGGGGTCGAAATTTTGGCCTAGAAAATAGATGTGGGAAGATCTTTAATTCTTGTGCAAGAAGAAATCTTGAATATATCCAATATATTATCTTTCCCATAAATAAATTTTCTACAAAAATCTCTTTCCTTATAAATATGCAATTTTCGAAAAAAAACAAGGAGAAAAAGTAAAAGTCAAAGATTCTTGAATTTATGAGATAATCTTGTATTCCACGAATACTTATCTTCCATAAAATCTTTTCAAGAAAATATTTTCTTTCTTTTTCCCATAATTTTAAAAAATTTAAGGATAAATTAGGCAACAAATTATTTCTTTTATTTTAATCACCTTTTCATTAATGTACTCATGTTGGGCCACTTGATGGGCCTTTAGGAGAATTAAGATTGAACATTCCAATGAGCTCTGAATTTCAATATTGAGCCACAATATTATTCAACCCATTAATATTAATTTATTCCACTATAAAATTAATACTGCATTATCCATCTTAATCCATATTACTATAATATAGTTTCGATTATTATTTTCCGTGTTTAAGATTATTTTGTCCATTAATTAATTAAGCCATTGAACGCTTTAAATTAATTAATATATTTTTCCTTGGTGTAAGGTCAGCTCAACATTATTATCCATACCGGAAACGAATTCCACTTGCAAGATTTAGTATGATAAAACTTCTGAGCCCATCAAGGGGACAAATTAAACGAGACTCTCCTCGCACACGTTTCTCTGTATTAAATCTTAGCAATTGTCATGCAATTAATAATATTACCCAAAATATAAAGTATAGAATCGCAATCTGATTCTAAACCCATCATAGATCAAAGCAATAAATATTAATCACACACAATCCTATTTAAGTTACGGAGATTAAGAAACCAACAACCACAGAGGTCTAATTCTTCATCCCATAAGTCAGTACAGAATAATTTATCCTCTCTGTAGGTCCGCTTCAGCGCATCACAATGCACTAGTGTATGTTGGTCCCGAACGGATTTCAATGAGGCAGAAGTCTAGAGGGAAGGGGTGAATAGACTTCTGAAACTTTTTCGTGTGATCAGTGTGATTTGCAAGTTTACTGATGAGAGTGCTTAGTGATCAGTACAGACTGATATCAAACCTACTGATCGCTTGTGAGCTGATCAGTTTGGTGTCTATCAGTTTAACTGATTGTGTGGAAGCTTTAAATCAACCCGTGTGAAAAACCAGTTTTACAGAAAACAGTCCTAAGGTTTTCTGATCATATCAGTTGACAAAGTGTCAAACTAATCAGATCAGCAACTTGGTGCTAGACTGATCTCAACTTAGGAAATGCATGATAGTGTATCAAATCAGTAGTGTGCATAAAGTGTAAAGCAGGTAAGCACACAAGATTTACATTGGTTCGGACTAACTTGTCCTACGTCCACTCTTCCCTATCAGCAGGGGCACTCACTACCAAACTGACTTAGTTTAATATGTTAGTCAAACACAGTACAAACATATATTAATGGAGCTCTCACTCAACTGATCCCAGAAATCAAGACTAGAAACCCTATCTTGAGATCTTGCTTACAAACTTAACCTAAATCTCGGTTTGGGGTAAGATTTGTATTGTTTAAAACTGGAATTCTATCCTAGTATTTGAGTAGTCTAAAGCTAAAGGATAAGAACTCTTACTAAAAAACTATGAGATGAACACTTAGAATATTTCTTGAGTTCTTGGTGTTCTTCGTGCGGAAATGACTTGTATGTGTATAAGCTTGTAGAATTTCCGTAACCTTACTCTGAAGGTTAATCCCATATTTATAGGCAAGAAATCGAACTAGTTGTTGGAGAGCAATTCAATTTCGGGTCTATTTAAGGTAGATTGTAGGGTTGATTTGATGTGCTCGAGATCTACATAGCCAAATGCATGCTCCGGCCATCCTTTATAGTCGTTTGACCCCCGAACCACCTTTGTTCTCGCATTGTCCATACATACATACGCAGTGTCTCCTCTAATTGGTTATCAAGTACACTTATTCAAATACCTTGA
Organism: Stenogyne calaminthoides; assembly: GCA_037126765.1. Taxonomy (NCBI): domain Eukaryota; kingdom Viridiplantae; phylum Streptophyta; class Magnoliopsida; order Lamiales; family Lamiaceae; genus Stenogyne; species Stenogyne calaminthoides. The sequence continues at coordinate 29,050,348 of JBBCBC010000002.1, forward strand.
TTCACCAACTTTGGTTGACATTCTTCTTGTCTGATGGACTTGTATGTCTTAGGTTGACACTTGGTTGTCACCTGATTGAACTGACCTGATCAGTTAAGACTGATCAGTCTACCTTTGTTGAGTCTTCTGATATTGACTCTTCTAATGTTGTCTAATGTAAGTCTTCTGAAGGTCTTATGGTCTTGATATCTCCTAGTCTTCTGATCTTCTAGTCTTCTGCATAATGTCTCTTCTGATCTTCTTACTAGTCTGATATTCTGATATTCTGATCTTCTTCAAGACTAAACCTATACATATTGAGTTCCCCCTCAATATGTGACCTATCTATTACATCAGCTGTCTATATGTTTTAGCTGGTCATCCTATTTTGATTTCTAGTTCATCAACCAGCTAACAGGTCTGACTGGTCATATTACATCTGTTTTGGAACTTCCACCAAAACTACAAATTTTCCAACATAATCCCTTGGTCAAGACAAGCCAATCTGAGATTTACACATCAACCTATACTAACAGAGTGTTCAATTCCATCGAGGTTGTGAAGGTGTACTTATTTACATGGAACTGTAAATGTGATTTTTTGTGATCGGGTATCACCACATTATTTACAATGCAATATGTACTAATATTGAACAATTTGCAATAAATAAATAACATTCATTCATATTTAAAGCAACTACGATAAAAGATTTATTCTCAGTAAATAAGAGTACATTAATTTGTTATTCATACGTAAAATCATACTTTCACGTATAACCCTAACAGGCCCGGGCGAACATTCAGTATTTCGAGGAGCTTCACCTTGATGCCCCCATCATCAAATGGTTTGAAGGATCCGGGAGCATTGTAGCTCGCCCTTGGCCTCTTGTATGGCTTTTCCGACTTGGAGGCTGGTTTTTTTGTGTCGTTGGTTACCTACTCTTCCATTCGGCGAAAGAAAGCAAGAAATCACCATCATCGATCAAGTTTCAAAGACGGTGCCTGAAGTCGACATAGGACGTTGGATAATCACTAATCATCATCTTCCAGAGCTTTGTATTCATCCGGAGTCCTCCGACAATTCCCATCACTTTCGCTTCATCCCTGAGTGGTTCGCTTTCCATAATTAACTTGTCAAACCGCTCGATATATGCGCGGTCAGACTCATCCTTGAATTTCCAAATATGGGCCAACCTCTGCTTAGTTCCCAACTTGGGAGTCATGGTTGCAAAGTGGTCGAGAAAGAGTTGTTCCACTTGGCGGAAGGATTCTACCGAGGTTGGTGGCAGGGTGTTGTACTACCTGTAGGCTTGATCGCCTAAAGTGAGAGGAAATTACCAACACTGAGTTACATCGGTTGCTCCCATTGAATTCATGTATGCCATGAATTTGCTGACGTGATGTACGGGATCCGTATAGCCAAGATACTAAGTGATTGAGGTCACTGTGATTTTTTATTGGACGGGAGCCAACATCATCGCTGGTGATAAAAACGACAAAGGGATCCTGACAGGAGTTGGGTTTCCACTCTTAGCAGTGACCTGATCTTGTAGATCCTTGAGGGTCTGAACTATTCCTGCCAATTGTTTGGCATCAATTTGATTTGCTCCACCTAGCAGCTGATGGCGAGGTGAGGGACTTCTTTCAACTTTCCCTCGCTGATGATGGCGAAGCGAGGGAGTTCTCTCCACACCACATCGCCGGTGATGGCGAGGTGATAAGCTCCTTTCCTCACAACCTCGCTGATGAGAGCGAGGTGATGGGTTTCTTCCTAGACGGTCCTGAGCTAACCCCCTCTATCTCTGCATGCGCTTGGCTGTGTCACGGAAAGTGATCCTTTTGGTTTGGTTTGACCTTGGCCATGGGGGTGAGTCCATTCGATGCTAAATTTTGAATCCAAACGTCGAAAGACCGACTTGGTTCGCCGTGAGCCTATAGAATTAACCCGATCGTTTCTTCTTTGTTATGGGCCAAACTGCCTCTCGTATGGCCGCCTACGATACTATCTAGAATGAGCAGTGTTCTGAGAGTTCTCCTCTTGGTTTTCTGCCTGGTTTGGGCCTTTGCCTTCTTTCCGCTTGCCCTTACCTTAACTTGTCGGAACTTTTCATCTAAGTTCTGGCGCAGATCACTGTGATATGCCCCCAACATAGCTCTCTTCCGTCGCAAGACCGTCATTACCTCCAAAATCTCTTAAGGAGTGTTGATTTCTTCTAACTTTTGGGGAACACCAAGTGCAGACCCCCTAGCTTTCGGATTACCGGCAGCTTGACCACTGGTGCTCCGGCCACTGAACTTCTGGATTCCGGATTTGGCTTTTGACAAAAAACTTGCTTGAGACATTTTTTGAAGGTGGGTGTTTGAAGGTTTGAAGATGAAAAGATAAATTTCAGAAAGTTCGTGAAAGTACTCCAATGAGAACACTGAAAAAGATCAGTTTAATTCTTAAATAATACCCTTCTTCTAGCACCAATTGTTGATAGCTAGTAAAAGAGAGATTAAGTGTGAATGCGGCTTACTGAATTAGTTAATCAAACAATAAATGTTCCAATGATAGAACAAGTATGAACTCTAAAGCATTAAGGAAAGCAGTAAATGCGAGACATATTTGGGCAGAATGTCTGCCTCTTGTATTGAATTTCACGTGTTCTTTGGGGTCTTAAGTGCCATATTTATACTATTTCAGAGAGTGGATTTCACTCTCTATTAACCTCGTCCGAACACTAAATGCTCACACTTCCATTTAATGATGGTACTTCGTCTTACACTACATGTACAACACTACATGTACCAATTCTCTGACTCCCTCTGAGAAGTCAATCGCAGGTCGCCTTAGCTCTCCGCATGACACTTGGCAAGTTCCTGAATCTTTATCGTAGTTTTCCGATCGTTCCCTAAATAGTGTAACCAATGTTGTCCTTCTGCAACTCGAGCTATTGACCATCTATATAAAGGTGGTTTTCCGACTCGTACTACTCTGCCGCATTAAATCGTCTTGTACCTTCCTGATGAGCTTTTAGTCAACACTTGATTTGGCGTGGTGCGACCTTCCTCCGCGGACTCTAGGTGGAGCCCAGTTAGGCGACCTCCGGGTGAGCTGCTGGGTGAGCTCCTGACGAGCTGCTGAGCGAACTCTCTCTATTCTTCATTCTCACAGAGCTGACCAGTCTTAGCATTTTGGCATGTTCACCTGATTTGGCGAGCTTAGGGATGACCTGGCAAGCTAACAAAATTGGTCAAGTTAGGAACTTTAAAACAATCGCTGCCTCACGAGCTCAGGTGAGCGGGGAGCTCTCGGCGAGCTCGGAGGCGAATAAGCTTACCTGGTTGGGCCTAAAGGACTCCCAGTTTTTTGGACTTTAAATTAATGACAAACCACTAATGGGCTTGGGCCGAAATTATTAGTGGTACAACAGTAACATAATTAGTTCTATTATCCACACTTATTGCTCTAGATGACAAATCAGTTAGTTGTTGGGGTTATACTGGAAAGTATATTTTTTTACTTTGTATAACCAAATTGAATTTCTTATTTATTTACTGAAATAAATTATTTATCACTGTTGCATTATATATGATTGAATGTTATATATATTTACTGCATACCTGTTTAATAAATAATACGTGTTACATTGTAGTTAATTTGGTGATACCAGATCACGGAAGATCAAATTAACAGTTCCTCGTAACTAAGTACAAATTCACAACCTAGATGGAAATGAACAATCCATCATGAAAGGTTGAAGTGTAAGGCTCAGATTGACTTGTCTTGACCAAGAGATTACACTAGTGCATTATGATGCGCTACATGAGGATAAATTCTTCAGCACTGAATATAGAATAATGACATGTGTTTTGCAACACTCACCTCTCAAGTATAAGAGGATCGTTTCATGCCCGGTTAAATATCGATCCACGGGACTAGGATGTGGAATATACCCCAATTGCTATGTGTCGGCGCATGATTATAGTGTGAAACATGTTTGATTTTTCGATTTAAAACTAAATAACAACAAGACAATGAAATAGTAACTAAAGAATTCAAAAGTAAAGAAGAAAACAATAAAGCAACAAACGATTTTGTTTCCAAGTGCGAGATGAGGTGTTCGGGTGTTTTTCCTTGTGAGACGATTAATCAAAAGATTAGTTATGGTATTTACCTCTATTTCTGGTTATTCCCTAAGAGCGATCACTACACAATATACCATTCCTGTACTTGGTAAGTCTAGGGTCCGATATCATTTGAAATCCTAGGATCGGGAGGAGAATCTCCCCTTTCTAGCCCAGGTAATTGCACGGATAAGGTCCTCTAATTAACTAACTACTCCGTCTCCGTGTTTTCCCAATTGTATACTAAGTTTAATTCTCCTATATGCTCTTCACTCTCCACTCTAGGTGTTAACTAAAGTAGTTAATGTAAATTAGAGGGGTTCTTATGTTTCTATCCAACTCTCGTTGCAATAGAGCATAATTAACTCAAATCCGGTGAATTAAACCAATACCCATATGCCTAATCCCGTCTACCCAACTCTCGTTGCGATAAACTAGCATAGACACACAAGCTAATAGCAAAACCCAACCAAATTGAACAAGAAAATTCCCCTAATCTAAAGGATCACCATCAATAGAGATAAACAACCATAATCAAAGCAATTAAACAATCATCATCACAATTTCAAACACCCAAACACTAAAAACCTTAGCCCATGGTGCACAAGGCAAATCCCATAGCTAACCAACAAGAATTTAAAAAACTCATGCTAAAATTAACAAGTAAATTGCAATAAAAAGTAATAATCACCTCTTGGATGAAATTGTAGCACAAAAGCATAACAAAACTAATAAATCCTTCTTGAATCTTGTTTTAGCACTTGAAATCCAAGAAATCTACACTAGAAAGCAATAAAATCTAACTATTGGAGTATTGGTGTGTGTGGAGGAGATGAAATTCTGAAACCCTATCTAAAACCCTCTATTCTATTTACTACTGCCTGCCTCCCTTCCATAGCAGCAGCACTTTTAATTGCATCAACAAAACGTTTTTTAATGACGTGGGGTCCAGCCATGTATCCATGCTTGCTTCCTTTCCGCTTCCCCAATTGAAAACTCTGCAGTGTTGTTCCATTTAAGAAAAATAATAGCAACTCTTGATTCTTGACTTGGATGCTGAAATGGGCTGCCAAAATGGGCTGAAATGAACCTCACTTCAAGCTCTTTCACATGGTTCTATATTTGACTTGACTCCAAATAATATTGAGCTCATGTTTTGCTTCCAAAATCCACAATTTTCCTACAAAGATAGCAAAACAAAAACCTTTCTCATTTCAAGTGCAATTAGTCCAAATTGAGCAATAAAAACATGAAATTGGGTCAAGAGTGAGCAAGAAAAGCACATAAATCTCAAGCAAAATTACCACTAATCAAAGAATTAGACCTCAGTGGTTCGTTATTTCTTAATCTCCGTTCCTTAAATATGATCGTGTGAAATTAATAACTATTGCTTTGACTTATGTTGGGAAGAGAATCAACGTGATTCGATACCTTATGTCTTGGGCAATATTATTAGTTACACGACGATTGCTAAGATTTAATACGGAGAATCGTGTGCAAGTACGTCTTGCTTGATTTGTCCCCTTGGTGGGCTCAGAAGCTTTACCATACCAAATCTTGCAAGTGGAAATTTATTTCCGGTATGAATAATAATGTTGAGTTGTCTTTACTCCAAGGATAAATATATTAATTAATATAAAGCTCTTTCAGTGGCTTAATTAATTAGTGGACTAAATAATCTTAAACACGGGAAATAATAACCGGGAGCCATATTATTGTAGCATCGTAATATGAATTAAGATGGATAATTCAATATTAATTTTATAGTGGAGTAAATTAATATTAATGGGCTTGAATAATATTTTCGCTTAATATTAAAGTTTCATAGCCCATTGGAGGTCCAATCTTAATTCTCCTAAAGACTCATCAAATAGCCCAATTAAAGTCCAATTAATGAAAAGGAGAAGAAAATATTATTTCCCTATTTTTCCACATTATTTTTGAAAATAATTAATGAAGGAGAGAGAAAAGGTTTTCTTGATTTTCTTGGAAAGATTTTATGGAATAAGTATTCTTGAGATAGAAGTTTATCCCATAAATTCAAGAAAAGTCAAAGATATATTTCCTTCCCTATTAATTTATATTTTTTGAAAATTCCTATAAAATAAGGAGATGGAATTTTGTGGAATATTTAATTATGGGAAAAAGAATATATAAGATATATTCAAGATTTCTTGGAGAACAAGAAAAATATTTTTCCATCCTATTCTACACCAAAAAATCGGCCACCCCTTATGTTATAAATAGGGGATGATTGTTTCATCCCCAAGGCAATTTCATGTGTTGGAAAAATTAGAAATCCACAAAGGTGGTGGCATATATTTTTTATTTTCTCCTTTATTAAAATCGTTCGTGAGAATCCTTCCACCGGATTACGTTCGTGGATGTGGGACATATTTGAGAAAGTACTTTGGGTTGATCCATCGACTCGACGGTTGTCTCTACAAGAGGTATGCAATCTTGTAACTCCTAGATTCCGCATGCTTAGGATTTACGTGAATTACGTGTACGCATGTTGTTGTTGGTTATTTAATTATTATCTTGAATTAATTTAGGATTGATTTATGTTAGTAATTAATTGAATAATTTAAATATGTATTTAAATACACCTCGAATAGATTCGGGCACCCCGTATTTCCCAACAACTGGTATCAGAGCCTCGGTTTCGAGCTCTGTATTTAAATTTGTTGGCCATAAAATTTTATTGAAAATTGGATAGTAGAATTATTAGATCTGTTTTGCAGGTATCCAATTGTCATGATATTTAATGTGTTTATTAATTTCATGCGTATGATTGGTTTTTATTCGACTCGTTCAAATTTGTTTTTCTCGTGAGAAAATCCACGAGTAGATTAGGCTATTTGATTTGTTCAATGTAATAGACTAGTCTAGATTTAGGTTATTTATTTTTGTAAAATAAATTGTAACCTGATCGAAGACGAAGACAGAGACAAGAAATTAAAATGGATCCGAAACCGTACTCGGGCGACGTGCATCGCGCAAAATGTGCCAAGGGAGGCACACACGCGACATGGACGTCACGAGGCACGCACGAGCATGACGCTCGGTGTCGGGTGGGATCAGCCCTGGACGCGCACAGGTGCACTAGGGCGTGAGGCACGGGCGCGCGAAGGGCGTGCGCCGGCGGGCCAGATGGACGAGGTAAGCGCGTGCGAGCACGTGCCCGTGTACACGCGGCATTGGCGAGTTCCGCAAGGCGGATGCGTGGATGCGGGCGAAGGTGATAGGGGCTGGCGAGTGCGCGCGCACGACCGTAAGCTGCCAAGAGCTATTCGAAGACAGGGCAACACGTGATGCTCATAGACGCATGGGCGCGATCGCTTGGCCAAGTGGCCGGATGGATGCGGACGTGCATCCCTGCTGCGAGCTACTTGGCGTGGCGATTCGAGACATAATTTTTTTCGAGACGAACGAGTGGGAGAAATCAAGACGAAGTTTCTTCAAGATCAAGACAAGGAAAATTAAACCATGACAATTGGATAATTTGTGCCCAATATGTTTAATTTCTGTTTTGTTTTGATATATTTTCTTTCTTATGCTTCTGTTTGAATTCGTTTAATGTGTTTGCATGAGATATTGCTTGTGAAAAATCTCAAACTAAAAAACTACTAAGTATGTTTTTATGTAATTAATTTGGTTTTGAATCAAATTAATTTGACCTCCATGATTTATTTATTTGTGAATTCTTTTGGAGAAATTCCCCTAAGGGACGACCAAAAGAAAGCTTTCACATGAATAAATTCTCAAAAGAATGATTGTGAATTATTACTAGTGGCGACGATGACCCTCCCAAGAGGCTCGTTCAAAATGAAATAATAGTTCTGTATTTAATCATGATTATTACTTAGGTATAAAATTGATATGCATATACTTCTCCGAAGTCCCTGTCAATTTTATATTGGTCAAGTGGGAGTCAACTATTAATTTTTTTTGAATTAAAGGTTTGTAACTATTTTTGTTTGTAACCTGCTTAAATGTGATTTAAATGATGACCCACCTACGTGGCTCATTTAAACTGTTTTAAGATGTTGGCTGATACATGTTCATATTTTTTTGAGATTTTAATATGATTCATGTGATCGAATTTTGTGATTTTCTTTGTGTTGATCTGGATATTGACATAAGATGTATGTTTATTTCAGTTTCATCATGTCGCAACCTTTTAATCCACTGTTCAATATACTGAAAGACAATTTGCTTACTGGAGAAAATTTTGTTGATTGGTATCGAAAACTTACTATTGTCCTCACCGCACAACATCACAACTGGGTTCTTACTACACCCAAACCAGAAAAGCCAACTGATGAGTCCAGCAAAACAAATAAGAAAGACTATGCTGACTGGGAGCGTTCCAACAAAATGGCAAAGTGTACCATCTTGGCTTCCATGTCAGATGTGTTGCAACACCAACACCAAAATGTTGAAACTGCTGCAGACATCATGGTAAATCTTAAAGCGATGTTCCAACATCAGAACCGTGTGGCTCGCCAGATCACCATGAGAGACATACTCTCCCTGAAGATGGTGGAGGGAACGCCAGTAAGGGAGCACGTTCTCCAGATGATGGCTCACCTAAATAAACTTGAGGTCCTTGGCGCTGAATATGATATCGAGACCCAGATCGATTTCATACTCCATTCCCTGCCAAAAAGCTTCGAGCAGTTCAGGCTCAACTACCAAATGAACAAACAGAAGTTCACACTGCCTGATCTGCTACAAGTTTTAGTCTCGGCGGAGGGAATATTGGGAGAGAGAGCAGCCAAGCCATGGCGACAAATGGTCCATCTTCTTCTTCTAGGCCAAGAGGAGGTAAGAAAAAGAAGAATGCAAAAAGCCAACCTAACTCAAGCGTTGCCAAGGGCAAAGGAAAGGTGAAGGGAGAGGGTGGCGTGAAGAAGTCAGCTAAGGGGAAAAGTTTCAACTGCGGTGAAAAAGGACATTAGAGGTCGGCCTGTTCCAAACCCAAGCGGAATGGAAAGAAAGGTAATTCTCACGCACTAGTTGTCGAAACTTGTTTAGCAGCGTATGCTACCCATTCGTGGGTAGTGGATACGGGATCCACTGATCATGTTTGTTTCACTTTACAGGGGTTCAAACGGACCCGACGACTTAGTGGGAGTGAGATCCTCATCGCACTAGGCAATGCTACGAGAGTGGTAGCTGAAGCAGTGGGAGACGTGCACCTGTCTTTGAAGACATAAGTTTAATTTTAAGAGATGTTCTTTATGTTCCTATTTTTCGGAAAAAAACTTTATTTCTGTTTCTAAACTATTTGCTGATGGATATTCTATTCATTTTAATAAACATGTTACATTTTTTTTGTAACAATGTGTTTATCTGTCATGGAACTTTAAGGAACAATCTCTATACTATTAACTGTGCACACCACTCACAAAATGCATTCTGTAACACATCGACCGTTTCGAGCACTAAAAGAAAATGTTCGACTAATATGAACGAGACACTTCTTTGGCATCTAAGATTAGGTCATATTAATCCGAATAGGATCCAAAGGTTGGTCCAAGATGGTTCATTGGAGTCCCTCCTGATTGAACTATTTCCAACCTGCGAATCATATTTGAAGGATAAAATGACCAAGAGGGCATTTGGAGCCAAGGGACTTAGAGCTAAAGAAGTGTTGGAAATAGTTCACACTAACGTGTGTGGTCCAATGCAAATCAAAGCTAGAGGTGGCTACGAGTATTTTGTTACTTTTATCGATGATTACTCACGCTATGGGTATGTTTTCCTAATGAAGAATAAATCTGAGACCTTTGATAAATTCAAAGAATTTAAGGCTCAAGCAGAGAATCATAAGGAAAGAGTATCAAGTTTCTACAATCTGATCATGGAGGCAAATACCTCAACGATGAATTTTTGAACTACATATTAGACGAAAGGGATTGCATCCCAGTTGACTGCACCCGGTACCCCTCAACAAAACGGGGTTGCAGAACGAAGAAAAAAAACATTTTTAGAAATGGTCAGATCAATGATGAGTTACGCGATTTTGCAAAATCGTTCTGGGGTTATGCCTTGGAAACAACGGCTTACATTCTAAACCTAGTGCCATCCAAATTGGTTCCCAAAACCCCTAGAGAATTGTGGACAGGGCGCAAGCCCAGCTTGTGACACATGAGAATCTGGGGGTGTCCGACATACGTGTTGGACAAGGAAGCCGATAAGTTGGATGCACGTTCGGAATTAAGGTTGTTTATAGGATACCCCGAGGGAACTAAATGATGCATGTTCTATGGTCCAGAAGATCAAAAGGTCATAATATGTATGCACTTTAAAATTTTGGAAGAAGACTATATGAACGATAGAAAGCCTAGAAGTGAGATTACCTTAGAAGAACTTAGAGGACCAACTCCTTTGCCGATCAGTACAAGTCAATATACCAAGCCATCACACCTACACAACCGTAACCTCGTCAGCTGGGGAGGGTTGTTAGACAACCCGAGCGATTCTTGGAGATAGGAGAGTCTTGGGACTTGATCTCACGAAGAAGAATCGACCCATGGTCGTACAATGAGGCGATTCAAGACAAGGATGCAGATTCTTGGCAAACTACAATGGAAGCCGAAATGGGTTCAATGGATCACAATAAAATGTGGGAGCTAGTCGAACCACTTAATGGGGTGAAACCTATTGGATGCAAGTGGGTATACAAGAGGAAAAGAAGACCGGACGAGAAGGTGGAAACCTTCAAAGTGAGACTATAAGGGCGAAAGGGTATACTCGTAAAGAAGGGATCGACATGAGGAAACTTTTTGCCCGTGGCCATGCTCAAGTCCATCCGTATTCTCTTGTCGATTGCTGCGCACCTAGATTTTGAGATCTAGCAAATGGATGTCAAAATAACTTTTCTTAACGGAAGTCTTGACGAGGAAATCTATATACAACAACTCGAGGTCTTCATTGAAAAAGACCAAGAGCATCTGGTTTGCAAGCTAAGGGAGTCCATTTATGGACTAAAGCAAGCATCTTGTGTTTGGAATCAATGTTTTGACCAGGTTATAAAATCCTTCGGTTTTGATCAAAATAATTTCGAAAGTTGTGTTTATAAAAAGCGTGACGAAACTGCATTGGTATTCTTAGTACTATACGTAGATGACATTCTGCTCATCGGGAACATGTAAAGATGTTGTCAGACGTAAGGGTATGGCTGTCAAAACAGTTTGATACGAAGGACTTGGGAGAAGCTGGTCACATCCTAGGGATCAAGAACACTCGAGATCACAGGAAAATGATGATCGACCTCTCACAAGCTTCATACATAGACACTGTCTTGAAGCGATTCAAAGATGCAAGATTCCAAGAAAGGGTTTGTACCTTTCAGACACGGAATCCATCTATCCAAAGAAATGTGTCCCAAGACACAGAAAAAGATAGATGACATGAAGGGCATTCCTTATGCCTCAACTATGGGGAAGCCTCATGTATGCAATGTCACAAGACGAGACCGATATCTCTGCTTTGCCTTAGGCATGGTAGCAAGATATCAAAGTAACCCCGGAAAGAGCATTGAGTGCGATTAAAAAATATTTTGAAGTATCCAAGAGATCACGGACAAAATGTTGGTTTATCACGAGACGATCTAATCCCCATCACATACTCTGACTCGATTTCCAATCGGACATAGGCTCCGAAGTCTACCTCGGGTAGTGTGTTTTTGCATGGGAGGAGGAGCCATGACATGGAGAAGTTTTTAAGCGTAAATGCATCACGATTCTACCATGGAAGCCGACACGAGGCGCCAGGAAGCAAAGGAAGGAAGCGCCAGCTCAAGAACTTCTTTGTGGACTTGGACGTTATTCCGGATTTGCCCAGCACAATCACGGTTTACTGTGTTAATGCCGGAGTAGTTGCAAATTCAAGGGAATCGAGAGACCACAAAGCCATCAAACACATAGAAAGAAAATACCATCTTATACGAGAAATCGTTAAGAGAGGAGACATAGAGGTGGTAAAGATTGTGTCGGAAGACAACCTAGCAGATCCATTCACAAAGGGTCTGCCTCAGAATACATTCGAGAGACACGTGGAAGGAATGAGTGTCAAGAGCATTGCCAATCTACTTTGAGTATAAGTGGGAGAAATATTATTAGGTTCGTGTAGGTGACATTAGATGTCATGTAGAACACGAGACATGCTGTATTATACTTAAAAGTAGACTTTGAGTATAAGTGGGAGATTGTTGGGGTTATACTGGAATTATGCTTTTCACTTTGTATAACCAAACTAAATTTCTTATTTATTTACTAAAATAAATTATTTATCACTGTTGCATTAAATATGATTGAATGTTATATATATTTACTGCATACCTGTTCAATAAATAGTACGTGTTACATTGTAGTTAATTTGGTGATAACATATCACAGAAGATCAAATTAACAGTTCCTCGTAACTAAGTACAAATTCACAACCTAGATGGAAATTAACAATCCATCGTGAAAGGTTGAAGTGTAAGGCTCAGATTGACTTGTCTTGACCAAGAGATTACACTAGTGCATTATGATGTACCTAATAGACCTCTGGGAGGATAAATTCTCCAAAGAATTAATATAGAAGAATTAGACCTCAAATGTTCGTTATTTCTTAATTTCCGCTCTTAAATAGGATCGTGTGAAATTAATAACTATTGCTTTTGACTTATCCCGGGAAGAGAATCAACGTGATTCGACATACCTTATATCTTAGGGCAATATTATTAGTTACACGACGATTGCTAAGATTTAATACGGAGAATCGTAAAAAGACGCCTTGCTTGATTTGTCCCCTTGGTGGGCTTAGAAGCTTTACCATACCAAATCTTGCAAGTGGAAATTTATTTCCGTTATGGATAATAATGTTGAGCTGTCTTTACTCCAAGGATAAATATATTAATTAATATAAAGCTCTTTCAGTGGCTTAATTAATTAGTGGACTAAATAATCTTAAATACGGGAAATAATAATCGGGAGCCATATTATTGTAGCATCGTAATATGTATTAAGATGGATAATTCAATATTAATTTTATAGTGGAGTAAATTAATATTAATGAGCTTGAATAATATTTTGGCTTAATATTAAAATTTTATAGCCCATTGGATGTCCAATCTTAATTCTCTTTAAAGGACCCTCAAATAGCCCAATTAAAGTCCAATTTTAATGAAAAGGAGAAGAAAATATTATTGCCCTATTTTTCCACATTATTTTCGAAAATAATTAATGAAGGAGAGAGAAAAGATTTTCTTGATTTTCTTGGAAAGATTTTATGGAATAAGTATTATTGAGATACAAGTTTATCCCATAAATTCAAGAAAAGTCAAAGATCTATTTCCTTCCCTATTAATTTTTATTTTTAAAAAATTCCTATAAAATAAAGAGATGTGATTTTGTGGAATATTTAATTATGGGAAAAAGAATATATGAGATATATTCAAGATTTCTTGGAGATCAAGAAAAAGATTTTTCCATCCTATTCTACACCCAAAAATCGGCCACCCCTTATGTTATAAATAGGGGATGATTTTTTCATCCCCAAGGCAATTCCATGTGTTGGAAAAATTAGAAATCCACAAAGGTGGTGGCATATATTTTTGGTTTTCTCCTTTATTAAAATTGTTCGTGAGAATCCTTCCACCGGATTACGTTCGTGGACGTGGGATATATTTGAGAAGGTACTTTGGGTTGATCCATCGTCTCAACGGTTGTCTCTACAAGAGGTATGTAATCTCGTAACTCCTAGATTCCGCATGCTTAGGATTTACGTGAATTACGTGCTCGCATGTTGTTGTTACAGTATTTAATTATTATGTTGAATTAATTTAGATTGATTCATGTTAGTAATTAATTGAATAATTTAAATATGTATTTAAATACACCTCGAATAGTTTCCTCATCTTCATTATTCTCAACATGCAGGCATTGCGAACCGAGAAAACATGGAGAGAGATGGCATCGACAATTTAACAAAGTCAACCGACGATGGAGAGAGAGGGGAAGATGAAAGTGTCAATCGAGAAGCAAAGTGAAGTGAAGGTAAGGGTTTATGAAGAAACAACAAAATATTTTATATTTATATTTTTTTTTTTTTATTGCAATTATAAACTTTTAGGCTACAAATAATACAATCTAAGACTCAAAATAATTTGTTGCATGATTACTAACACACAATTTTTGTTGTATACACCTATTTATTTTTTTTACATTTTACTCAATCCACACATTGTGAATGATCAATTTTATTCCTTCATCAGAAACATTACTTAAAAATACCCAAATAATACACAAAAAGTTGATCATTTTTCTTTATATTTCAAAATGTTGATCAGGTTTGTGATATTTCAAAACATCAACCAATTTTCTTAATATTTCAAATTGTCGACTAGTTTGGTGACTTGCAAAATATCAAACACATGGTTGTCTATTCAAAATGGTCCAAAACTGGGTGAATACAATAATTTTTCCCTTTTTGTAAAATTAGAAACATAATTATGTTTTTCAAGTAAGGACAAAATAAAATGAGCAACATCTACTCAATAATAATAAAACAAACTGCATCTATTTATCCATAATAAAATACACCACAAACCATTCAAAAAGTTTGAAATTCTATACTTATTTGAGGTCAGCCAACTATCTTGCAACAACGATATCCTATAGTTATTTGTCTTATAAGTACAATCCATCAAATAACATTTGTCAATGTTCGCAATAACTTCACATTATAATTTCTTCGTATATATAACAAAATTAGTCTCTTTTAATCTCCTAAACTCAAAATTCACAATATAATATTGCAATTCACTAACAAGGTGAACCACAGTGAAAATTAGTTAATCATTTTAAACTAATAAATGATGGTTGAATTCTAAGAACTTAAAAGAAATATATACTCATCATTATCCCTTTGTTGTTTTTCAAATGCGTTTGACTCTGTCATGTCTCCAACCTCAAAATCCATTCTCCCCATCCTCCTACAAAGGTGAACGATAGTGAAGATTAGTTAATCATTTAAACTAATATATGATGACTGAATTCTAAAAAGTCAAAAGAAAGCCATACTCATCATCACTACATTGTTGTTTTACAAAAGCATTTGACTCCATGTCTCAAACCTCATCACTCATCCTTCTAACAAAGTGAGCCACAATAAAGTTAATAGATCATTTTACACTTACAAATGATGATTGAATTCTAAAAAACTTAAAAGAAAGACATACTCATCCTCCAATTGTTTTTCAAGAGCATTTAATCCCCTGCCTTCATCCCCACTATTTGGTCCCGTCACTAGTTTTAGGAAAGAGAGTAAACTGCTAACAAGGTGAGTAAAGATTAACTAATCATTCTACACTAATGATGATGGTTGAGTTATAAAAAAACTAAAAAAAAAAAGACACACTCATTTGATTCATAGTCCATTTTAGTAATTACTCTTCGTCATTCTTCACTCAAATATAACCAATATTTCTTGATGACTTTTTTTTTTCGAAATTCACTTACCGTTTGTTCAAGCTTCAGAGCCCACATTTCCATGTATCTCTTCTTTCCATTGCATGATCCATTAAAAAAAAAGTAATTTAAATGAAAAAAGAACAGAAATACAAAAAGATAAGTAAACCACACTACCTTGAGTTCCTTTTATTTGAACAAATTTGGATTCCTACACACATTTCTCGTGAACCAACTTCTCATATTATTCTCCCGCTTCTCCAACATGTCGAACTGTCGTGGAACAACATATGGTCTGTGGAACAAGTACACCTCATTTTATAACATTGGAACAATTGTGTGAAACATTTGCATATTGTTTCTATAACAGGCTGGCACTTGTTCCAAGTTGACATATGACTGCCTAATAATATTATCCTGCATGCAAAATGTACAATTTAACATGTTTTTTTGTTTTATTAAATACGATTAATGTTAAAATTACTATGTCCACTTACATCAGTATAGGTACTCTCGCCTGTCAAAAAAAAAGTACAGGAACTCATGATTTCCTGAATTTGAACGAGGTTTGGATTGACACTAGAATTTGAAAGAGTCATTTGTATTATAGTTGACCTGACTATTCAAAATGGTCCACAACTGGGCGAATATAACCATTTTTTCCCTTTTAGTAAATAATAAAGAGGGCACGCGGGGGGGATAAAAACTTATATCATAATTTATAATAACAGTCTCCCACCTAACAACTGTAGGACCATTGACCCTAATGATGTTTTGCAACATCAAATCATAATTGGCGTGAATGAAACACCCACTTTTGAAATCAATTAATTTAAGTCAATATAATTTATATATTTAATCTTCTAAGGGATAATACTTATTGGTAAAGTTCCATCACCCACACTTATTGCTCTAGATGACAAATCGGTTAATTTCCAGTTGTCTTCAAAATAATTTGTTGCATAACTAATAATGCACAATTTTTTACTCTACACACCTATTTACTTTTTTATATTTTACTCAATATGCTCATTGTGAATGAAAAGTTTTACTCTTCCATTAGAAACCTTACTTAAACATCCCAAATCATATACACAAGTCGATTAATTTACTTGATATTTCAAAATGTCATCATTTTTGATATATCTAAATATCGCCCAATTTTCTTGATATTTCAAAAGGTCAACTAGTTTGGTGATCTTACAAAATATCAACCAACATGGTTGACTATTCAATATGGTCCACAACTGGATGAATATAATCATTTTTTTTCTTCTTATAAAATTAGTAACATGAATATGTTTTATAAACAAGGACAAAATCACCATTGAAGCTAAGTCAACAGCGCCAGAAGACTCCATCGTGGATCGATTGGCCAGATCGATCAGAGACGTACTTCATAAGATGAAAAATCGGAGTTTCATCTTATCATACGCTCCGCGATCCAACAAGACGAATACCAACCTACTTGATAACAACACCGCAAAGCAAGGCTTTTATCCAATAAGGAAGTAGACACGATGAACAGAGCCGATATCATGGATTCGATGTTGCTCTCTAAACGCTTTCTATAAACTTTCAAATTTAGCGCCGTTCTCAAGACGCCATATCAAGCTCGTAACTCTAATTTGTAAATACCCTCGAGATTCAAATTGTTTCCAACGCCTCTTGATCTCAAGGTCTATAAATATGGGATCACACTTCTCGTGAGTGAAACACTGAAATGCTTTGGACAAACAACATAATTCCAAGAAGCCTAAACTATAGTCGATTCGCATCAAGAACACAACCATGCCTTATTTTATATCAGGTCATCCTATGTGAAATCTTTTATCTAGCTCAAGAACTTATACGCGAAGAAAAGATTTCATAGTTGAACTCTCAACAATCTTACCCCGACCCCCAGTTAGGATAAGTTGTTTAGCAAGATTCGATCTAGGGTTTCAAGATCGATTTACGACTCTGGATGAGCGAAACTCTAAAACATCCGCTGGTGTAACGTGTTGACTAACACACTAATCTAAGTCCACGGTTTAAATCGGTTAAGTTGGTGCCCCAGAAAAGGGAAGAGTGGACGATAGACTGCCTGTCCCAACCACTATAAATCTTTACAGGTTTTCTAACTTTGGTCGCTTCGCTCTCACATCGCTTAATCTTAAAGCGTACATTCTAAAGTTAAGATCGACAAAGACCAAGCTTCGATCCGATGGACCCGATTCGACATCGATTAAAAGATAAAACTTGGACCGATTTATACAAACCGGTTTTTCACGGGTAAAACTTTGCTTCAAGACGCATCAGGTTAATCGATAGTTCTGCGAAGGCCCAGTCGCATACGGCGTTCGGTGGTCCGTTATCAGTTGTTGATTCCATGCGCTCGTCGGGCCTATACGCTGCTTTACGATCATACGAAAAAGTTCTTTTGATCTATTCTGCCCTCACTCCGGAAACACCTTTCACTAACAGTTCCCCGGACACAGTAGTATAGGAAGCCGGGTTGGTTCATCTGAACCACTTGACTCACATGTCATTGTGGTGTGATCTTGAAAAACGATTTAAAAGCTGTTCATAAATCACTCGGCATGGATAACCACATCCAGGGGTATGTATGTGATCTGTAGAAGTTCTCATTGATGAGAAATTATGCGGTCAGACATATATGTCCCAGCCATCTGAAACCGATCGGTGGCGAATGATGGAAGTCATGCGAGAGGACCCATGTCATTTATCGACAATCTGCTTGATGGAGATCGAGACTTTCCCACGGGAAGTCTTATGCGAAAAAGCCGACCACATTGGACCTGAAGAAAGAAAAGCGCATACTCGAGACCATCAGAAGACATATCATCACGAAGACAATGGATAAGGTCACCAAGAGAAGATTAAGTATCCAATCTCAAAGCAATGTGGGATACTACTGGGTAAAGTCGCGAAATGAGCAGGATAAAAAGGCGGCCGTCTTCAAGCGAAGCCCCCGGTGATTCGAGAAGCGAAAAATCTCTTTTGTGAAACCCGTCAACGAACTGTTGGAAAATTCTGATGTCTATAAACAAGCGAGAACTTGTTAGAAAGTATCGATAAAAGATATCAACAACTGAATCTAAGGTCTCTACCGCCCAAGAGTGGGACATGAAAGATCCGCGGTAATCAAAGATTGCAGGAACATTTCAAGAATAAAACTCGTGGCATTCTTAGTCACAGCTCACGAGTTCGACACGATTGAAAGAGGTCAAAGGCGATGAAAACAGGCCCTCTTTAAACCTCGACTTACAAATCTGTTGCTTTCAAAAGCGACCGATGGCGAACAAAAAGGTGAATGAACCCATTAGATATAAGTGAAATGATGAATCGCGTTGCTTACGAGGAAGCTTGAAGTGATGCAACTTGGTAGCAGTATGAAAATTTATAAGGACTATAACACAGAGGCGAGATAGAATCGAAATGATAGATCTCAGAAAGAACCAGAATCGATGATCGGAGGATCACGAGAATGAAAGGGAAAGAGATAATCGAGGCGAAGGAAGGAAGAGATAACCAATCGGATAGAAGAAGCTAGGACTACTTTTCGAGAAAGAAATCACATTAGGTCATACGAGAAGAGTGATTCACACTGGAAGGAAGAGCGGTGGATCGAGCGTGCTTCAAGCATGAAGCCAGGTCACTATAGCACCAGTATCCCGGACGTAGCAAAGGGAGAGAGGAAGAGGGCAAAAACAGCGGTTTAGAGAGCGGAAAGAGCCATGGTTGTTGTTGCTCAGGAATTGACGATTCCTATCTCGCCTGGGGACTCCGGATACTCCTCTGGCGAAGACTTACTGTCGTCAATGATGCGTGAAACTATGAAAGTGAAGATGCGATATTCTCAAATCAGGCGATAATGAACTACTGATGGCGAGGAGGTAAAGGTAACACTCCGGCCTTGGTGCCGGCTTCCACCTGCTATCATTAAGCACACACTATTTGGAGATTGAGCCTATAATTTCTACTCTGGAGCAATTGCTTGAAAGATCTCTCCCGTCGGTGAAACTATCTGTGGGAAGTGAGAATGATAAAGTGAGGATCGAGAAATATTGACTTGCTGAAGAAAATGATCCTCAGGAAAAACCTCAGACTTAGATCAGGTGCAGGAAATTTAAAATTACCGAAGTTAAAACTTCGTCGAAGCAGAATCGAAGGCAATTCAAATTATGAAGACGACAAGTGATGACTTTAAAATCTTGCAAGGAATCAGATGTGACTATTAAGATGAAAGTCGAAATCCTAAAGGAAAATCTGGCGTAAGAGAAAATAGATGTTTTCAAAATCATCAAGCAGATTAAAGA